>SJXQ01000099.1:74900-156086 GCA_006408695.1 Aepyceros melampus | reverse complement strand
GAAGGAATGATGCTAAAGCTGAAGCTCCAGTCCTTTGGCCACCTCATGCGAAGAGTTGACTCATTGGAAAAGACTCTCATGCTGGGAGGGATTGAGGGCAGGAGGAGAAGGGCACGACCGAGGATGAGATCGCTGGATGGCATCACGGACTCGATGGACGTGAATTTGGGTGAACTCCGGGAGATGGTGATGGACAGGGAGGCCTGCCGTGCTGCAATTCATGGGGTGGCAAAGAGTCAGACACAACTGAGCAACTGAACTGAACTGAACTGAAGTATATAAGTAATGCCATATTGTATACTGATCTAAACTGCTCTAAAAGTAACTCTTAAATATTTTAGAGAATAGCATAGAAATGACCTTCCAAGATGAAAATTCCAAAGGTGAGAAATATACACATTTTATAATTTTCTATTGTGGTTCTAATACTCATGACTTTTCCAAGTCTTTCTTGAATTCATTTTTTTTGTTTGTTTGTTTGTTTTTTTCCCCCCAAGGACTTCCTACATCTTCTGAAGCTTATAATTCACAAAGTAAGTTAAAATTTATTTTCCTTCATCTGTAAAGATGCACCAACGTATGTTTATCTTATGTGATACACTGATTAAATTCTCACATAGTCAGGAAACAAATTGATCTTTTCTTTTTCTGGTTGTCATAGTTAATAGGCCTGTATTCATCTAACTCTAGGTAAACACTGTGAAAATTTCATGTATAGAGTCAACCAAAGACTTCCTATGTTTACACTGTTATTATAGTGGTGCTTCTCTGGCTTTTTCCTAGTTCTCTTATGACTTGCTTTCCAGGTGGTGCAGTTGGTAAAGAATCTGCCTGCCAGTGTAGGAGATACAAGAGACTTGGGTTCATTCCCTGGGTCAGGAAGCTCCTCTGGAATAGGAAATAGTACCCACTCCAGTATTCTTGCCTAGAAAATCCCATGGACAGAGGAGCCTGATGAGTGGGCTATAGTCCTTTGGGTCACAAAAAGTCAGACACAAGTGAGCATGCACTTCTTGTGACTTGCTAAGAAGATATCCTGGACACCATGTTCAGAGTGCATTGACAACAGTACTTTGTATTATAACGTTTTATTTTCTTGTAATAATATTTTGGCACAATGATCTCAAATCAAAAGTTTCTCTCAAAGATTTATCCATAAAAATCCACAGTGAAATATAAGGATAGACTATTTCCTGTGTTTCAATGAATGAATCGAATGGCTGTACCTACTCCTGGAGCAGGCAAAGTCTACCTATTCTAGTATTCAGGCCAGGTGAATTCCATGGACTGTATAATCCATGGAGTTGCAAATAGACACAACTGAATGACTTTCACTTTCACTAATAGAACTGTATCAGTCACTGGAGATATGAAGACATATGATATATGTTTTATTCTTAAGTCAAATACAGGAGCATACTTAATGAAAAAACAAATCGTTTTTAAATATCACAGATTATGCAATGAGAAGAATTAATGAAAGCAAATCAATGAACTGAAAGTGACTGGAGAATAGATGCAGTCCAGGCTAAGGACAGGGAAGATAGTCTTCCTGGGGTGGATGGGCACTTAGCTGAAACTTAGAGAACAGTCCTGGGAAAGAGGGATATCCTAAAAATCAGACGGGATTACTATCAGCAACTGTCACTGAGTACTGACCACATGTCCCTGTGTGCCACATTTTTTCAATATTATATAACCTCATTTAATCTTTACAATGATCTGACAAAGTGGGGAAGATATTCTTATTTTAAAGAGAAAAAAGTCAGATAGATTAAATAACTTTTTCCAAGACAATTCTGCATGTAAATGATGTCTCCATGAATTGAACTAAAACTATCTGACTGCGATGATTGTGTTCATTAGGACTCAGTTCAATTTCACTATTTAAACATTTACTTATTATCTTTTATGTCAGGCCACCGACCCTTTGGTTCTAGAGAAACGAAAGCAAATAAGATGGAGTCATTGCCTGGAAGGAACTCATTAGCGTGGCTCATTCTATCATTGTATTGCCTTCCCATTTTGAACAACTGAGGAAGTCAGTTTGTTTTTTTTAAAAAATAAATGTTCATTCAGTATTCAAAATGCAAAACAGGTATATTTCAGTTCATTGCCATTGATAATTTGAAGATGTGCTTAATTATTACTTCATGTGATTTTAATAACCTCTTATAACCCTGTTTATAAATTATTTCTCTGTATAACATTTATATCACTCTATAATTTCTCCTCATTTATTTGAAATTCTTGGCAGGCCCCATGGTACTTAGGGCTTTTATATCTAGCATATAAACTAACATCAAAAAACATTGCTGATGCTAATTTGAAGGTATTATTATCATTCTTGTAAATAGCCTTTCCAATCCATTAATAGTATGCTTGCATTGTTACATTTTTAAAATTCAGTATATATGATTATTACTTTGCTTGCTTCAAGCTTCCCATACTTTATTTCCCCAATTCAGATGATAATGTATGTAACTTGAAAGTTTACAACTTTAACTCTCCTGTTACTGTGATGTGATTCCACAAACATTTGCAAACATGTACTTTAGAACTATGGCTTGCCTAAGGGACCAGTTATTTAAAATTATGCAAGTGGGCAAAGCCAACTTGTGCAGTGCTGAGACACCAAGTATTTCCTTTCTCTCAGGAGAGAGGCTTTTTTTCCCTGTAATAATGATGTTGAAACAGATAAATACCAATGTAAAAACAAAGTCTATTTCCTGTCCACCTATTACAACATAGTTAATTAAACTAGAAACTATTAAACTAGAAACTATGTTAATTAAACATAGAAACTATTACAACATAGTTAATTGGTTATACTACAACATAAAGTAAAAAGTTAAAACATAAATAAATAAATCTCAGTTCAGTTCAGTTCAGTTGCTCAGTCGTGTCTGACTCTTTGCAACTCCATGAATTGCAGCATGCCAGGCCTTTCTGTCCATCACCATCTCCCGGAATTCACTCAAACTCATGTCCATCGACTCGGTGATGCCATCCAGCCATCTCATCCTCGGTCATCCCCTTCTCCTCCTGACCCCAATCCCTCCCAGCATCAGAGTCTTTTACAATGAGTCAACCCTTCACATCAGGTGGCCAAAGTACTGAAGTTTCAGCTTTAGCATCATTCCTACTAAAGAACACCCAGGACTGATCTCCTTCAGAATGAACTGGTTGGATCTCCTTGCACTCCAAGGGATTCTCAAGAATCTTCTCCAACACCACAGTTCAAAAGCATCAATTTGTCAGCACTCAGCTTTATTCACAATCCAACTCTCACATCCATACATGACTACTGAAAAACCATAGCCTTGACTAGATGGACCTTTGTTGGGAAAGTAATTTCTCTGCTTTTGAATTTGCTATCTAGGTTGGTCATAACTTTCCTTCTAAGGAGTAAGCGCCTTTTAATTTCATGGCTGCAGTCACCATCTGCAGTGATTTTGGAGCCTCCCAAAAAATAAAATCAGCAACTGTTTCCCCATCTATTTGCCATGAAGTGATGGGACCAGATGCCATGATCTTCGTTTTCTGAATGTTGAGTTTTAAGCCAACTTTTTCACTCTCCTCTTTCACTTTCATCAAGAGACTTTTTAGTTCCTCTTCACTTTCACCATCAGGATGGTGTCAGCTGCATATCTGAGGTTATTGATATTTCTCCCAGCAATCTTGATTCCAGCTTGTGCTTCTTTCAGCCCAGTGTTTCTCATGATGTACTCTGCATTAAGCCAAATGAGCAGGGTTGCAATATACAGCCTTGACGTACTCCTTTACCTATTTGGAACCAGTCTAGGTGTATTAAAAAGAAAGAAAGGAAAAAAAAAAAAGAATGGTGGGGAAATGACATCTGGGACTATATAACATTTGCATTTATATTTTATTTGGTGTAAAGCTCTGGAGTTATTTTTGTTGTTGTTTTTCTTCGTTTTTTTCACATAGAACCTCATATTTTGATGGGCTCATTCTTTCCCTTAATTAATGAGGAGAGAGCTTTTCAGCCTCAATTGCCCTATGAGACACACCTTTCCTTCATCGGAGACATCCTTATAAACAACTGATCTATGGATCCAACTGGGGCAGTGTTTTCAATTACATTTTCATAATATATATTTCAGAAACTACAAAAAACAGCTTGTATTACTTCATAAGACCTCTTCCTCACAAATGCTTTTTCTCCCTTCTTATAAGCAACACTCAATATAAAAGACACACGTATGAACAAGAAAAACAAGTGAGACCCTAACAGTTTTGAAATATAGAAAATGTTTCTGAAGTTGTTTTGTTGAAGGGGATTCCTCTGACCATGGGGTTGAATCTGAACACAAGTGTTCTTAGCCAACATATGGGCCATTATAATAATGTACCCACACACAGATACTGGGGTCCTTTTCACTCAAGTATATTCAGTTTTAGCATGGACAGATGAGATAAGTGGTGATTAAATCTGTTTCATGTTGAATAGAAATTCTGAAGCAATAATTGTTTTCACTTAGTGACTCCAAAAGGATGACATCTCCCTCATGAGTTATATACATATTGTGGGGCCTTGCTTAGGAGTACTGCACTTACCCTACCTGATTAGGTTACAAAATTGCTTGATGCACATTTCTGAATGAGGCTTACCTGGTGGCCCAGATGGTAAAGAGTCTGTCTGCAATGCAGGAGACCCAGGTTGGATCCCTCGGTCACAAAGATTCCCCTGGAGAAGGGTGTGACAATCCGCCCCAGTATTCTTGCCTGGAGAATCCATGTTCAGGACCCTAGGGGGCTGTAGTCCATGGGTCACAGAGATTCAGACGTGACTGAACAACTAACACTTTCATTTCTGAATAAGTGAACAATTCATATGAATACCATGCTTTAGTACTTTCTATTCTAACCTGAGTTATTTATTTAAGAATAATTATAAATGCTCATTTTGATGCTAAACTGGAAGTTTGGAGTATCTTAAGAAAACACAGTTGAAATCTTTCCCATCCACATGCTTCCTTTCCAATAAATATGTATTTGAATTATTTGCTTTTATTTATTTTTTTATTTTATTTTATTTTATTTATTTATTTTTCTTTAATTAATTTTTGTTTTTTAGCTTGTTTTGCTTTATAATACTGTATTCGTTTTGCTACCCATCGACATGAATCAGCCACGAGTGTACATGGACTCCCAATCCCGACCCCCACCTCCCCCCTCCTGCCCCACACCCTCTCTATCGATTATCCCCGTGCATCCGTCCCAAGCATCCTGCATCCTGCATCAAACCTGGCCTGGCGATTCATTTCACTTATGATATCACACATGTTACACTGCCACTCTGCCATCCCATCCCACCCTCTCCGTCTCCCACATAGTCCAAAAGGCCGTTCTATACATCTGTGTCTCTTTTGCTGTCTTGCATACAGGTTTATCATTACCATCATTCTAAATTCCATATGTATGTGTAAGTATACTGTATTGGTGTTTTTCTTTCTGACTTACTTCACTCTGTATAATCGGCTCCAGTGTCATCCACCTCATTAGAACTGATTCAAATGTATTCTTTTTATAAAATAATCTGATAAATGAATTTAAGCTAAGTGAAAGAGATCTGCATGCTTACAAATCAAAAAATTAAGTTTTGAAAAGTATGTTCTCATGGCTGTTGATTTGATTTTGAAATACTTAAAAGATATTTTGAGACTGAGTTTATATGTCAAACAGAAACAAAGACATTTTAACACTTTTTTTTTGTTTGTTTGTTAATTCTTCATAGATATGGTCATCCTTTTGTTGGCAGTTTTCTCCAAGTGTTATCTCAATTAGATTACCATGTTGATAAAGACAATTAGTTCATTAAAAAGAACTACTGGAAGCACCCAAGATAAGAGAATATATCTTTTCACCATTATTGCCAGTTGAGAAAAGTACCAAAGGTACTTTTTATTATTATTATTATTACTTTAACTCAGTAATGTGCATTTAAGTTTCCCCCTTGTCTTTTCATTTTTCAATAATTCATTTATTTTAGTACCATATAATATTCATTGTTTAGATGTACCTCTGTTGATTTAACCACTCACCTACTAAAGGATATCTTGGTTTCTTCCAAGTTGTGGCAATTATGAATAAAACTTACAACAACCATGTGCAGATTTTTGTGTGGACTTAAATTTTCAGCTCCTTTGGTTAAATACCAAGGAGCACAATTCCAGGATCATCTGGTAAAAAATATGTTTGGTTTTATAAGAAACTAGCAAGCTGTCGTCCAGAGTGACTATACCATTTTGCATTTCCACCAGCAATGAATAAGAGTTCATAATGCTCCTTGTTCTGTCCAGCATTTGGTGGTGTCAACTGTTCTGGATTTTGACAACTCTGTAACAGGTGCGGGGCTTCCCTTGTGGCTTAGTGGTAAAGAATCCACCTGCAATGCAGGAAACCACCTGCAATGCAGGAAATGTAGGTTCAATGGCTGGGCCAGAAAGATCCCATGGAGAAGGAAATGGCAACCCAGACCTATATTCTTGCCAGGAAATCTCATGGTGAGCTACAGTCCATGAGGTTGCAAGAGTTGGACATGACTTAGAAACTAAATCACCAATAGATGTATAAGTAATATTTTGTTTTAATTTGTATTTCTATGATGATATAGAATGTGGAGCATCTTTTTACACCTTTACTTCACATATGTTTATCTTCTCTGGTGAAGTATTCATTAAAGTTTTTGGCTCATTTCATAATCGAGTTGTTTTCTTATTGTTAAGTTTTAGATATTTTTATATACAGGATAGCAATCCTTTATCAGATGTATCTTTGCAAATGTTTTTCCCAATCTGTGACTCATTTTCTTGTTTTGATATTGTCTTTTACAGAGAAAATTTTTATTGAATTTCAGTTTTTCATTTTTTTCATCAATAGTGCCTTTGGTATTATATCAGAAAAGCATTGGCATACCCTAGGTCATCTGGATTTTCTTTCATGTTATCTTCTAGCAGATTTATAGTTTTAAATTTCCCTTTTAGATCTATGATACATATTGAGTTAATTTTTGTGAAGAGGGTAAGTCCTCTGTCAAGATTGATTGATTGATTTTTTGCATGTGAATGTACAGCACCATCTGTTCGAGACACAATGTTGGCTCCTTTGTATTGCCTTTCTTCCTTTGTCAAAGATCAATTGACTATATTTCTACAAGTCTGGGTGTTCTTTGGAAGGAATAATGCTAAAGCTGAAACTCCAATATTTTGGCCACCTCATGCGAAGAATTGACTCATTGGAAAAGACTCTGATGCTGGGAGGGATTAGGGGCGGGAGGAGAAGGGGACGGCAGAGGATGAAATGGCTCGATGGCATCACTGACTAGATGGACGTGAGTCTGAGTGAACTCCGGGAGTTGGTGTTGGACAGAGAGGCCTGATGTGCTGTGATTCATGGAGTTGCAAAGAGTCGGACACAACTGAGCGACTGAAATGAACTGAACTGATACAAGTCTATTTCTGGCCTCTTTAATCTGTCCCATTGATCTACTTATCTATTAATTTTCCAATAGTACACCATTCTGATGTTTCTAAGTTAATAGTTAAGTTTTAAGCTGAGAAAATTCAGTCTTCTAACTTTGTTCTTCACTTTCAACATTGTGTTGACTATTCCAGATCTTTTGCCTCTCTATCTAATCTTCAGAATCATTTTGTGGATATCCACAAAATAACCTTCTGTAATTTTGATTGGACTGCATTGTGATCTATAGATCAAGTTGGGAAGAACTAACATCTTGACAATACTAGCATAGCTCATTTTATTGCAGTTTGATTTCTGCTTTTTGCAGGTACCTTTTTTTTTTTTTTACAAATTAAAAGCTTATGGTAACTCTGCATTGAGCAAGTCTGTCAGAACTATTTTCCTAGCAGCATTTGCTCACTTTGTGTCTCTGTGTGACATTTTGGTAACTCTTACAGTATTTCAAACTTTTTATTATTAATATATTAGTTACAGTGATCAGTGATCTTTGATGTTACTACTGTGACTCACCAAATGCTTAGATGATGATTAACAATTTTTAACAACAAAGCTTATTTTAATTAAGGTATGTGCACTTTTTTTTAGACATGATGCTATTATATACTTAGTAGACTATTATGTAAATCTAACTTTAATATGCACTGGGAATCCAAATAACATGTGATTTGCTCTACTGTGATATTCATTCTATTGCAGTGCTTTAGAACTGAACCCACAATATTTCCAAGGTATGATGTATTGAGTCTTCTTATACATGAACTTGAACTAGTTTTCCCTTCATTAGTTCTTTCTTGATTTCATTTATCAGAGTTTTATCATTTTCCTCTATAGACCTTTACATATTTTGTTAGATTTATGCCTAATTATTTCCTTTTGGGTAGATAGTAATATAAGTGGAATAATGTTTGTAATTTCAGATTCTACTCATTTTTTTTGGTGTTAATTTAGAAATTTTAAGACTGAAAATCTAATAGACGACATGAGTTCTAGCCCATTTTCACTTCATGGCTTTTCATTGGCCACATAGATTCCTTTGTCTCCATCATTGCTGTTTATAGCTAATGCACATCTTAGTTTCAGACTATGTCAAGAATCTACTGAGACTATAACTGATGAATGATAGCTAAGAGTGTATCACCTTCTGGCATTGTTTGGTACTGATTCTTACATTACTATTATAAGTTGAATGGTGTCCCTTCTGAACTCATATGTTCAAATCCTAACCCTCAACGGGAATGCATTTAGAAATAGAGTTTTGAAGGATACAATTAGGTTAAATGAAGTCATAAAGATGGAACACTAATACAATATGACTGTTGTTGTTATAAGAGGAAGAGAGATAGGACATATGTATGGAAAAAAGGCTATGTGAGGATATTTGAGAAGTGACCATGTGCAAGCAAAAGAAAGATGTCTCAGGAGAAATTAAACCTGTCAACCTTGATCATAGACTTTCAGCTTCAATTTTTTGTGTAAAAAATTTTGTTTAAGCCATCATGTCTGTGGTATCTTTCTATGGTGGCAGACTCAGCAAAGTAATGTACTAAACTGTTGCTGATATCCAGATGCTCAGTTCTGCTCTACTGACTTAAATGTGACACACTCGTTTTCTTCTGACTTTGACATTGTATTGGTCTTTGCAATGCTTTTCAATTCTCTCAACGTCAACACTCCAATCATCACTTCCACTGGGACCATGGAAACAGACCCCAGTGGTCTCTATTGTTTGAGACTTGGCAGCCAAGAATCCACCTGCAGTGCAGGAGACCAAAGTTTGATCCTGGGCTGGGAAGACCCCCTGGAGAAGGGCATGGCAACCCACTCCAGTATTCTTGCCTGGAGAATTCCATGGAAAGAGGAGGCTGATGGGCTATGTTCTATGGGGTCACAAAGAGTCAGGCATGACCGATCAGCTAACACTGATAGACAAAGGTTAGTATTACATCAGAAATTCACCTAGACCTGAGAAAGATCACCTACAAATAAGGCTTGAGATATTTTAGAAGCTCTGTCTTAATACTTATGACTGGAGTGAGTATTTATGCAAATACATTTGTTTATTATACCATTCTGGTCTTTCCCTTCAAAATGGTTATCAAAATTTTTAATTAGTTATCTGCAAGCCTTTTTTAAGTTAACCATAAAATATGATCTTCAGTAACATATACTGTATTTAACATATCCTTTCAAGTAGTATTTTCAGAATAAGGGAAAAAATAAGATACTCATTTAAAATTGTCTGAAGGCTAACAGTATTTAGTAGTTCAGTTCAGTTCAGTTGCATAGTCGTGTCCGACTCTTTGCGACCCCATGAATCGCAGCACGCCAGGCCTCCCTGTCCATCACCAACTCCCAGAGTTCANGTTTCATTCTTTTACAAGTGGTTGACCAGTTTTCCCAGCACCACTTGTTAAAGAGATTGTCTTTAATCCACTGTATATTCTTGCCTCCTTTGTCGAAGATAAGCTGTCCATAGGTGTGTGGATTTATCTCTGGGCTTTCTATTTTGTTCCATTGATCTATATTTCTGTCTTTGTGCCAGTACCATACTGTCTTGATGACTGTGGCTTTGTAGTAAAGCCTGAAGTCAGGCAGGTTGATTCCTCCAGTTCCATTCTTCTCAAAATGGCTTTGGAAGAATCAATATAGTGAAAATGAGTATACTACCCAAAGCAATCTACAGATTCAATGCAATTCCTATCAAGCTACCAGCGGTATTTTTCACAGAGCTAGAACAAATAATTTCACAATTTGTATGGAAATACAATTATTTTTAAATGTTAGTTTAGATGTTATTATTTTTAAATTATAAAGAACACTTTTAATTTCCAAATGAAGACTATTTTGTTACTAATTCAGAAAGTAAGTGGACAAAATGGACTGAATTACATCTTTAACTACTGCATTAAATAAAAGGCTCAAGATTAAAATTTTTAATTCAAATTAAAAATAAAACAGCATTTGTGCAGTTCTGTGAATACTTTCTATTTTTTCATTCAACTCATAAGAATGTATTCCCACTGAAAATCCTCATACTTCCTAGATGTTGGGACTACATTTTTGTTGAGCCAGAGTCAAAGGTTTCAAAAACACGATTATTCAGGTGAGTAGTTTTATTGAGAATTAATCTTAAGAAAGGAGATAAGCCACTGGGTTTGGGCACTGGGTAGGAATTATCTCTTGTCTTCAGGAAACCCTTACCTAATTTGAGGTACCATAAAAACTACTGGAGGGCACAAGTATTCTCTGGGTTTACTGGTCAAGAAAAAAGTTGGGAACCCATGCATTTATGATATATAAAAGATATACTGCTTCTGCTGCTAAGTTTCTTCAGTTGTATCCAACTCTTTGTGACCCCATGGACTGTAGTCCACCAGGATCCTCTGCCAATGGGATTCTCCAGGCAAAAATAGGGGAGAAGGTTGTCATGCCCTTCTCCAGGGGATCTTCCTGATCCAGGGATTGAAACTACATCCTCTCATGTCTCCTGTATTGGCAGGTAGGTTCTTTACCATCAGCAACACCTGGAAAGCCCCATAAATGTAATGACTCTCACATTATCCTATGCGAATAAAAAACAATTTTCATATTTATAATTCACTTTCATTAAACTGCTTGAAAATAATTTTCAACAAAAAGAAAAAAGCACAGGATTTTTTTTAGTGGTAACTAAATTATGAAGCTAATATAAAGTTGTGGCAAGGAGAAGCACCAAAATTTAGAATCTTTATCAGTTCAGTTCAGTTCAGTCACGCAGTCGTGTCCAACTCTTTGTGACCCCATGAATCGCAGTACGCCAGGCCTCCCTGTCCATCACCAACTCCCGGAGTTCACTCAGACTCACGTCCATTGAGTCCATGATGCCATCCAGCCATCTCATCCTCGGTCGTCCCTTTCTTCTGCTGCCCCCAATCCCTCCCAGCATCAGGGTCTTTTCCAATGAGTCAACTCTTTGCATAAGGTGGCCAAAGTACTGGAGCTTCAGTTTTAGCATCATTCCTTCCAAAGAAATCCCAGGGTTGATCTCCCTCAGAATGGACTGGCTGGATCTCCTTGCAGTCCAAGGGACTCTCAAGAGTCTTCTCCAACACCACAGTTCAAAAGCATCAATTCTTCTGCACTCAGCCTTCTTCACAGTCCAACTCTCACATCCATACATGACCACAGGAAAAACCATAGCCTTGACTAGACGGACCTTAGTCGGCAAAGTAATCTCTCTGCTTTTGAATATACTATCTAGATTGGTCATAACTTTTCTTCCAAGGAGTAAGCACCTTTTAATTTCATGGCTGCAGTCACCATCTGCAGTGATTTTGGAGCCCCAAAAAAACAAAGTCTGACACTGTTTCTACTGTTTCCCCATCTATTTCCCATGAAGTGATGGGGCCAGATGCCATGATCTTCGTTTTCTGAATGTTGAGCTTTAAGCCAACTTTTTCACTCTCCTCTCTCACTTTCATCAAGAGGCTTTTTAGCTCCTCTTCACTTTCTGCCATAAGGGTGGTGTCATCTGCATATCTGAGGTTATTGATATTTCTCCCAGCAATCTTGATTCCAGCTTGTGTTTCTTCCAGTCCAGCATTTCTCATGATGTACTCTGCATATAAGTTAAATAAGCAGGGTGACAATATACAGCCTTGACGTACTCCTTTTCCTATTTGGAACCAGTCTGTTGTTCCATGTCCAGTTCTAACTGTTGCTTCCTGACCTGCATACAGATTTCTCAAGAGGCAGGTCAGGTGGTCTGGTATTCCCATCTCTTTCAGAATTTTCCACAGTTTACTGTGATCCACACAGTCAAAGGCTTTGGCATAGTCAAGAAAGCAGAAATAGATGTTTTTCTGGAACTCTCTTGCTTTTTCCATGATCCAGCGGATGTTGGCAATTTGATCTCTGGTTCCTCTGCCTTTTCTAAAACCAGCTTGAACATCAGGGAGTTCACGGTTCACATATTGCTGAAGTCTGGCTTGGAGAATTTTGAGCATTACTTTACTAGCATGTGAGATGAGTGCAATTGTGTGGTAGTTTGAGCATTCTTTGGCATTGCCTTTCTTTGGAATTGGGATGAAAACTGACCTTTTCCAGTCCTGTGGCCACTGCTGAGTTTTCCAGATTTGCTGGCAAATTGAGTGCAGCACTTTCACAGCATCATCTTTCAGGATTTCAAACAGCTCAACGGGAATTCCATCACCTCCACTAGCTTTGTTCGTAGTGATGCTTTCTAAGGCCCACTTGACTTCACACTCCAAGATGTCTGGCTCTAGATTAGTCAACACATCATGATGATTATCTTGGTCATGAAGATCTTTTTTGTACAGTTCTTCTGTGTATTCTTGCCACCTCTTCTTAATATCTTCTGCTTCTGTTAGGTCCAGACCATTTCTGTCCTTTATCGAGCCCATCTTTTCATGAAATGTTCCCTTGGTATCTCTAATTTTCTTGAAGAACTTCTGAAAATCAGATAACCTGTATATTGATTTTTATTGTAGTAATCATGACCAGTCAACAAACTTCACCTCCTAAATCTGACTCTTATTTTTCACTGAACTTTTATGTGTAGTTTTTCTACTGAAAAGATTTCATAATGAAAAAACTAGAATAAAGTATAGTTCCTTATCAAATTTTTTATACCTACCATTTGGGACACTGAATTTACAACTATAGTAGAAATTGAAGTGTAAAGATAATATAAAATTCTCTTAATTTTTTTGAGTTCTCAGCAGAGACCTGAATAAATTTGCATTAGTATATAAACAGAATAACTAAGGATATCCCAGGAGTGAAAATCAAATACCCTATGAAAGTAAATATATTCAAATCAGTCAGGCAATCATCACACTTCATTGACTACAGCAGGGTCACTGATGGGGTTATCATGGAGAAATCTTATATACTTATTAATTTATTAATCCATAGATCACCTTTGTACCACCCATATATTTTGGCATTCCATATAGCCATATAAGGACTTTTGCCTATCAAACATGTTCAGTTAAGATAAAGTAGGGTTTCTTTTCAGAAGACACTGTATTTCATCATCCAATGTATCTTTAAATAACAATGATGCTCCTTGAAAGTAGAAGTGAGGTTATTCATCTGCTGCTCAGGTTGTTAGGAGCTCACATGTACCTATTTTGTTTAAGGGAAAACTTGTCCTGGCAATAACAATGCCTGGGTCCCAGGGAAGCCTGAGATGTCAACCAGAAGGATGAGGATGAGCTGTCTCTGAGAACTGAGGGACTGATACTTGGAGGAATGATGTCATCCAGCTCTTAGAAGTGCTTCTGTTATTCTTCTCAGGTTTTTTCTCTTAGGAACCAGATACTTCACATGTTCTATGACAAAATCATTTTGCCTCTTCTGAGACTGTGGCACAAATACTTTCCTCATTTGATACAAGAGTAAACAGAAGTAGAGAGAATTGTATGTGTTTTCCTAAAGCCAATAAGCCAGCAGCAGAGATTCAAATCCACAGTCTAGTACTAGAGCCAGAGAAATTTTCAGCATATAATTTTCTTCCTATAAGACCTGGAGACACAGGTGTTTCACAGAAATCCCTTCATTATCCAGGTAAGTTTCTGTCCCCTCAAAACCTTTCAGCTGGAGCAACATTTTCTTCCTTTAATAACTGAATATTTCTAAGGACAGTTGTTTCTACCTCTTCCCTAAGAGAAATTGAGGATCTGAAGTTCTAGATATTTTAAAATATTGAATTGTCTTCATAACATGACTGAACTAGCCAGTGAAATTCTGATACAAAATTCTTTATGAAAAAAAGTATTTTAATTCTTTAAGATAAAATATCTGTTGATTACTGTTAGTCAAAGGTTTGCTTTTTTCCATAGTCATGTATGGATGTGAGAGTTGGATCATAAAGAAAGCTGAGTGCCAAAGAATTGATGCTTTTGAACTGTGGTGCTAGAGAAGACTCTTGAGAGTCTTTTGGACAGCAAGCAAATCAGACCAGTCAATCCTAAAATAAATCAGTCCTGAATACTCATGGGAAGGACTGATACTGAAGCTGAAGCTTCAGATCTTTGGCCACCTATGTGAAAAGCTGACTCATTGGAAAAGACGCTGATACTGGGAAAGACTGAGGGCAGGAGGAGAAGGGGGCAGCAGAGGATGAAAAGGTTAGACAACATCACCAACTCAAAGAATATGAGTTTGAGCAAACTCTAGGAGATAGAGAAGGACAAGGACGCCTGGCTTGCTGCAGTGCATGGGGTGGCAAAGAGTCAGACATAACTTAATGACGGAACAGTAACAACAGTGTTAGTTTTTGCCATTAGTATGTTCTTTTGATCAACATTGAAAATTAATTGGCAAGGGAGTTCATTTAAGTTCCTTTGAGACTTTGCTGGTAAGGTTCTGGAAACATTGCATATTTCATCTACCTAGTAATTATGCACCACTTGATGACTCAGGATTAAATTTTTCTGACACTTCCTTAGGGACTGGCAATGCAGAACCAACACATCAAGGGTAGTTTGAGAGTAAGTATTTGCAAATTACATTTGTCAGAAATTATTCCTACCATGTGTCAGCAGTTCCATAGTGGTCCAAAGCTACACCAACATTGCATGTATTAAAATTTGAGGACTGTGATGGTTCTTTTTAACCTAGTCTATAAGTTACATATTTTAAAATAACATGCATAATATTTTAATGGGTTTAAGATATTTAAGAAATATTGACTTGTGATACAGTTAACCACTCTTCCTCTCTATTTTGCTAGTAAACGATTTTACCTTATTCTGTGTATTTTAGGTTTTAATTTATACTTGTTTAAGATGGCCAAGATTTCTGGTTGGCATACCCCGTTTATAATCAGAGCTCTCAGGAGCCTCAAAGTAACACCTTTTGCATTTCCCACTTCTCTGTAATAATTTAACACTGCTAATTACCCTTTCTGCTTTATGCCTCTCACTTGAACAAATTACTACATTTGAAGTCTTCAAGTCATAATTAGTTATATTTATTCTTTTCCCCAAATAATACTGCTTTTGTTCTTGTTACTAACATCTAAAAAGTCTACAGTTGCACTGCATTTCACTTGAACATCTGAGAGTATGCTAAAACCATTATTTGGAAATCAAGATATTACAAAGTTGGCAAAATAAACTTTCAATATATTAGACTGCAGTCCCTAAAAATATTTCATGCTATTTTCTCCTGGTTAAAGCACAGAGTAACCTTTATTTTGCTAAAGTAAATTTAACTAGGAAGGGATAATAAAATACAGACAACAAAGAATGTTTTGATCATCCATTTCTAGAATTCAGCCACAGTACATGTGTTAGGCAGTATATCCTCAGCTCGTTCTAAGCAATCAGTCATACGTTGTGTCATTTCCCACTTCTCTGTAATAATTTAACACTGCTAATTACCCTTTCTGCTTTATGCCTCTCACTTGAACAAATTACTACATTTGAAGTCTTCAAGTCATAATTAGTTATATTTATTCTTTTCCCCAAATAATACTGCTTTTGTTCTTGTTACTAACATCTAAAAAGTCTACAGTTGCACTGCATTTCACTTGAACATCTGAGAGTATGCTAAAACCATTATTTGGAAATCAAGATATTACAAAGTTGGCAAAATAAACTTTCAATATATTAGACTGCAGTCCCTAAAAATATTTCATGCTATTTTCTCCTGGTTAAAGCACAGAGTAACCTTTATTTTGCTAAAGTAAATTTAACTAGGAAGGGATAATAAAATACAGACAACAAAGAATGTTTTGATCATCCATTTCTAGAATTCAGCCACAGTACATGTGTTAGGCAGTATATCCTCAGCTCGTTCTAAGCAATCAGTCATACGTTGTGAATCTATCGCTAAATTGAACTTCAATGGTGAAACGGGAGCATGCTGCTGCTAAGTCGCTTCAGTCGTGTTCAATTCTGCGCGACCCCATAGACGGCAGCCCACCAGGCTCCCCCGTCCCTGGGATTCTTCAGGCAAGAACACTGGAGTGGGTTGCCATTTCCTTCTCCAATGCATGAAAGTGAAAAGTGAAAGTGAAGTCATTCAGTCTTGTCTGACCCTCAGCGACCCATGGACTGCAGCATTCCAGGCTCCTCCGTCCATGGGATTTTCCAGGCAAGAGTACTGGAGTAGGGTGCCATTGCCTTCTCCGAAATAGGAGCATAAGAAGCAGTAACTGTTTAAGAAAAACAAAACTATAAAGTGGTATTTTTTAAAATGTGTGAACTAAAGGGATATTCTTTCCTTTCTTCTTTTGGTAATACCTTAGTTTCTATCAGCCCCCCAAATGCTCCATTCAATTAAATTGATATATTATTATGATAAACTATAAGGTATATAAATAACTATAGAGCTACAATTTCGCTTTGCTAAATCCTATTATTCAAGCCAACAGTCATTTCAACCCTTTTGCTACTTTTTAATAAGTATACCTTTTGAAACAAAGTTGCAGATTGCCATATGCTGCTGCTAAGTTGCTTCAGTCCTGTCTGACTCCATGTGACCCCATAGATGGCAGCCCACCAGGCTCCCCTATCCCTGGGATTCTCTAGGCAAGAACACTGGAGTTCGTTGCCATTTCCTTCTCCAATGCATGAAAGTGAAAAGTGAAAGTGAAGTCACTCAGTCGTGTCCGACTCTTAGAGACCCCATGGACTGCAGCCCACCAGGCTCCTCCACCCATGGGATTTTCCAGGCAAGAGTACTGGAGTGGGGTGCCATTGCTTTCTCCGTATAGGATTCAGTAATTTCAGCTATCCACTGCCTACCTCAGAAGTAGCAATAGGCTGAGTCCAGATGTCAACATTAACTTATATCCTATATATATCTATTCATTTTAATTGTGGCTATAACAGAAGCAAAATCTCTTATTGGTCTTTGACTTTGATTATAGTTAATATTCAATTTGTAATGTTTTAATAGATATGCATACTTTTCATTTTTATAATACAGCTTGAGAGAATCTACCTATTAGTTTTTTAAAAATAGATTACTTTGGTAAAATGCATCATGGCAATACATTTTTTTTTTTTTTACTATTTTAGTGATTTATATTATTATTTTAATTATGTCTTTTTCATCTCTTTTGTTCTGTTGCCATTTTTAAACATTTTGAGTTGGACATGGATCATTTGATCCATGATCAAATGAGTTTGGATCATTTGATCCAAATTGAGAAAATTTAAACATTTTTTTCTTAGCAATTTTTATTATTAATAGAGTCATGAGGATATTTAAACAGACATTAAAATGCCAATAAATGAGGTGTAAATATCTTACTCCATATGACCCTAAAGGACTTTATATGAACACAAAATAAGTTATAAGTCATGGATCCTCATATTGCCTAATATAATCATACATTTCTGAAATTTGAATTTAGAGGATGATTAACCACAATCCTTGAATCATTAGAGATTAGGATAATCAACAAAATAGCATCCACACAGAAACACATGCAAATGTTCACAAGCTTTCTGGTTGCTTACCTTTCAATACCTAATAATAGAGAGAATGAGGTATGTTTTGCCTGATGTGCCACTTAAGTGTGATAAAACTGATTTTCCCCCTTAAGCAGGAAAGTAAAACTAGTGCTTGCAAAATTAATTAGATGCTCCATATGAGATGCAGTGAGTTCTTGGTAGATTATTTTAGTCAAAATAATGGTCTTATTACTGGAACAAAAGCACTGCTTCTAATAGGCGGAATATGAGTTTCATAAAGCACTCTAATGGGGACAGTACACACCAATAAAGCAAACTGGAGTCAGGCTGAAGCAGATAAAATGCTAACACCAAACCTAGGAAAATAAACTAGTTTCTATTTGCCTTCTGCATATTTAATGACTTTTACAGGGTGAAGTAAATACTTCATAGAGAAGTCACGCTTATTTAATATTTTCCATACAACTTTCCTACCAGTTTTCTTTATTCTTTCAGAAAAAGTTTTCTGTAGCTCATATAAAATTCTGTGGAAAATTCTGAAAGAGATGGGAATAGCAGACCACCTGACCTGCCTCTTGAGAAATCTATATGCAGGTCAGGAAGCAACAGTTAGAACTGGGCATGGAACAACAGACTGGTTCCAAATAGGAAAAGGAGTACATCAAGGCTGTATATTGTCACCCTGCTTATTTAACTTGTATACAGAGCACATCATGAGAAATGCTGGGCTGGAAGAAACACAAGCTGGAATCAAGACTGCTGGGAGAAATATCAATAACCACAGATATGCAGACGACATCACCCTTATGGCAGAAAGTGAAGAGGAACTAAAAAGCCTCTTGATGAAAGTGAAAGAGGAGAGTGAAAACGTTGGCTTAAAGCTCAACATTCAGAAAACGAAGATCATGGCATCCGGTCCCATCACTTCATGGGAAATAGATGGGGAAACAGTGGAAACAGTGTCAGATTTTATTTTGGGGGGCTCCAAAATCACTGCAGATGGTGACTGCAGCGATGAAATTAAAAGACGCTTACTCCTTGGAAGAAAAGTTATGACCAACCTAGATAGCATATTGAAAAGTAGAGACATTACTTTGCCCACTAAGGTCCGTCTAGTCAAGGCTATGGTTTTTCCAGTGGTCATGTATGGATGTGAGAGTTGGACTGTGAAGAAAGCTGGGCGCTGAAGAATTGATGCTTTTGAACTGTGGTGTTGGAGAAGACTCTTGAGCGTCTCTTGGACTGCAAGGAGATCCAATCAGTCCATCCTCAAGGAGATCAGTCCTGGGCGTTCATTGGAAGGACTGATGCTAAAGCTGAAACTCCAATCTTTTGGCCACCCCATGTGAATAGTTAACTCACTGGAAAAGACCATGATGCGGGAGGGATTAGGGGCAGGAGGAGAATGAGATGACAGAGGATGAGATGGCTGGATGACATCACTGACTATAGACATGAGTTTGGGTGGACTCCGGGAGTTGGTCAGAGAAGGCAGTGGCAACCCACTCCAGTACTCTTGCCTGGCAAATCCCATGGGTGGAGGAGTCTGGTGGGCTGCAGTCCATGGGTCGCTAAGAGTCGGACACGACTGAGTGACTTCACTTTCACTTTTCACTTTCATGCATTGGAGAAGGAAATGGCAACCCACTCCAATGTTCTTGCCGGGAGAATCCCAGGGGCAACGGAGCCTGGTGGGCTGCCATCAATGGGGTCACACAGAGTCAGACACGACTGAAGTGACTTAGCAGCAGCAGCAGCTGGGACTTGGTGATGGACAGGGAGGCCTGTCGTGCTGCGATTCATGGGGTCACAAAGAGTCAGACATGACTGATCGACTGAACTGAAATAAATAAATAAATAAATAAATAAATAAATAAATATATATATATATATATAAATGTACTCCTCTAGTTTACTTTTCTATTAGAGCTTCCAAATCTAATGAAAATGTGTTTGCGAGGACAACGAGAATGTTTGTGCTAAAAATATGTTTGAGAAATAAACAGAAATAGAAGATGGGGGGAAATGTTGGAGGATGACAAAACAGTATGAAAAAAGGAAAGGGGTTGGTTGTTTAGTCCCTAAGTCCTGGCTGACTCTTTTGCAACCCCATGGACTGTAGCTCACCAGGCTTCCCTGTCCATGGGGTTTCCCAGGCAAGAATACTGGAGTGGGATGCCACTTCCTTCTTCAGGGTATCTTTCTGACCCAGGGATTGAACCTAAGGCTCCTGCACTGGCAGGAAGATTCAAAGGAAAAGGGTAAGAAAGTGAAGAAAGGAGTAATAATGGGGAGAGCATTTTAGTTTACATCAACAAATGAAATGTAAACTTGGGAGAGGAGGGGGAGAGGAAGAGATATGGCCTCAGAATATTGAAGAAATAATGATCAAGATGTTCCAATGGATGAAAAACATTGATCTACATATACAAGAAGTTAAGTAAACTAAATAAGATAATCTCAAAGAGAGCCACAGGTAGACATATCACAGTCAAACTACTGAAAGACAAAAAGAGGATATTGGACACAGCAAGAAGAAAAATGACTCATTGGGTACAGGCGTCTTCAATAAGCTGTGACTTTTCAGAAAACATGGGATTCAGAAGATGGAGGGATGCCATATTCAAAATGCTGAAACAAAAGTTCAGTTAGAAAGTTTATAATCAGAAAATCTACTTTTCGAAAATGAAGGAGAGGACTTCCCTGGTGGTCCAATGGTTGAGAATCCACCTGCCAATGCAGGGGATATGGGTTGGGTCCCTGATCTGGAAAGATTCCACATGCTGCAGGGAAACTAAGCCATGTGTTAGTACTACTACAGCCACGTGCTGCAGCTACTGAAGCCTGGGTACCTACAGCCTGTGTGACAAGGGGAGCCGCTGTGCTGAGAAGCTGCAAACCACACTGGAGCGGTGCCCTGCTTGCTGCAACTAGAGAAAGCCCACATGCAGCAATGAAGACCCAGCAAAGTCCAAAATAAATACACTCTTAAAAAATGGAGAAATTGAGATATTCTCAGATAAACAAAATCAGAGAATTCTTTGCTGGCACACCTGCCCTCTTGGAAAGTCTAAATGAAATAGTTCCAGTTGAAAGGAAGGGACAATACACATAAAACATAGATTCACATGAAGAAATAAGGCTTGCTATTAAAGATAATTACATAGGTAAAAGCAAAAATAACATAAAGTTTTGTAACTTTTATTTTCCTATCTGACTTAAAAGACACTGAATAAAACTATAATTGTAAAACAGCACTGATCAACTTACAACTTATAAAAACTATAATTTGTCTAAAACAGTAATGCAAAGCAGAGGTAGCAAGAACAAAGATATATTATAGCAAATTTTTGTTTACTATTGAAATTAACTTGATGTGAATGTAAATGAGATTGGAAATTGCTTTCAGTTCACTGTAACTGTGGGATAACCACTAGGAAAAAAATACATTTGTATGTGTGTATAAACAGACAATGAAAATATTCAGTTAGTACACTGAAAATTATATAAATTGATATAACTCAAAAGAAGGCAATAATGGAAGAAAAGAGGGGCAAAAAAGCAAAACATTTTTGAAAAAATACTACATGACAAATTCCAGCTTATCACAAAGACATTAAATGAACATTGACTGGATCCTCCAATCAAATGCCAGAAATAACAATGGGTTTAAAAAACAGCCAACAATATGCTAAAATTACACCCTGAAAATCCAAGGGCACAGTAAGTTCAAAGTATAAGGATAGAAAAATATATGTTGCTTAATCAGTGAACAAAAGAGAGCCAGACAGTAGTATTTTAATACCAAAACCAAAGGCATCATAAAAAACTAAGGACTGACCTCTCTTACAGATGCAAAATTCTCAACAAAGTACTAACAAACCAAATCCAGCAATACATAAGTTGGAGTGTATACCATTACCAAGTGTTTATTATCCAAGGAATGCAGGGTTGGCTTAACCGCCAAAAATCAATTTGTTTCATGCATGTATCAATAAAGGACAAAAGCCATATGACCTTTTTAACAGATTTAGAGAAAGCATTCGATAAAGACATTGTCCTTTCATAGCAAAGGCTTTCTAGAAATAAGGATTAAAAGGAAATTTCCTCAATTTGATGAAGGGCATTTACCACTGCTTAAGAAACTTAGATATGTAAGGAAGAAAGACTAGATTCTTTCCATCTTAGATGATGACAAGGCAAGGATGTATATGTTACTTTTTTATTGAACTTTGTACTGGAGACAATCAGGTAAGGAAAGCAAGTAAAAGGTATTCAGATTGGCAAGGAAGAGTTAAAATAATCTCTAATTGTAGATGACATATTCCTATATATAGAAAATCTCATGAAACTCACATAAAATTAGAACTAATAATCAATTTCATATTTTCACCCCCACTTCTGGCAACCACCAATCAGTTCTCTGTAGTTACAGGCTTGGTTAGCTGTATGCTTATTTGTTTATCTATCTATATATGATTATACAAATATGAAAAATCATATAACATTTCCCCTTTATTATCATACTATTTTACTTATTATAATGCCATTTTGATGCATCTATATTGTGGCAAATGGCAAAGTTTCATTCTTCCTAATGGATAAATCCTATTTCATTGTGTGTGTGTGTATACCATAATATCTTTATCTGTTTATTTATTGATGTACAATGTAGGTTGTTCCCATATCTTGGCTAATGCTACAGTGAACATGGGTGCATATCATCTTCTCAAATTGCTGCAATGTTTTCTGATAAATACCCAAAAGAAGATAGAAGTACTGCTGCTGGATGACACAGAACTTCTATTTGTAGTTTTCTGAGGAACCTCCATATTGTTTTCCATAGTGGCTGCACCAATTTACATTCCCACCAACAGTGTACAAGGGCTCCCTTTTCTCCACATCCTTGTCAGCATCTGCGATTTGTAGACCTTTTGACAATAGTCAGATTAAGAGATATGAGGTGACAGCTCACTGTGGTTTTGATTTTCATTTTTCCTGATAACTAATGAAATAGAACATGTTTTCATGTACCTATTAGCCATCTGTATGGTCTACTTGCTAGAAATGCCTATTCAGTTCCTCACCTCAGTTTTAAGTGGATTTTCTTTTTTTTTTTTTTGCCATTAATTTGTATGAGTTCTTTGCTTGTCTTGATATGTATGCCTAATCAGTTTCAGCAAGGTTGAAGAATACAAAATCAATTGTAGTTTTATATATCAGCAATAAACTGTGAAAATGAAATTAAGAAAACAACTCCATTTATAATAGCATCAAAAATAAAACTACTAGAAATAAAGTACTACTTTAGTGCTTTTTAAAGCACTACTTCAAGGCTTGTACACTGAAAACTATAAAACATTAGTGAATAAACTACAGAAAGCGTAAACAAACAGAAAGATATTCATGTCATGGGGTAGAACACCAACTGCTTTTCAGATGGTAATATCCTCTAAATTTGACCTGAGATTCAATAATCTCCATAAAAAAACTCAGCTGCATTCTTTTAGAAATGGAAAAGCTGATCCTAAAAGACATATGAGAATCTTATAGATTCAGAAGAGCAAAAATATTTAAAAAGAAAATCAAAGCTGGAAGACACATTTCCTGATTTCAGAATTTACTACAAAAGTACATTAATCAATATGCTGCCTATTGCATGCTGCTGCTGCTGCTAAGTTGCTTCAGTCGTGTCCGACTCTATGTGACCCCACAGACGGCAGCCCACCAGGCTCCTCTGTTCACAGGATTCTCCAGGCAAGAATACTGGAGTGGGTTGCCATAATGATGAACAAATAGATAAATGGAATAGAACTGGGAGTCTGGAAATGCTCATAATTTTTGGTCATTTGATTTCAGATATGGATACCTAAAATCATCTGTATGGTGCTAGTGGTAAAGAACCCACTTGCCAATTCAGGAAATGCCAGTTTGCTCCCTGAGTTGTGAAGATCCCCTAAAGGATGAAACAGTAACCCACTCCAGTATTCTTGCCTGGAGAGTCCCATGGACAGAGGAGCCTGGAGGGCTAAAGTCCATTGGGGTCGCAGAGTCGGACACGACTGAAGCCACTTAGCACACACTCATATGGATGCTTAATAATGGAATGAAGAAAAAAATACTCTTCCTAACAGCTTGTTCTAGGACAAGTGGGATATTCATTTGGAAAGAGTAAATCTGGACCCCTTCCTTATACAGTACGCAACAATTAGCACAAAAGGGATCAAAACAAAGGTAAAAGCTAAAAATATAAGACATTTAGAAGAGAGAAGCTTTGAGACATTTTCTAATCTTCCATTAGGCAATATAGTTTGATGTGACACCAAAAGCACTAGATACGATAAAGAAAAGGAGAAATATATATATTTGACTCCATTAAAATTAGAAACTTCTGTGTTTCAAAGGAATATCAAGAAAATGAAAAGGTAGTCCACACACAGGGAGAATATACATGTAAATTATATATCTGATAACACTTGTATTCAGAATAGCTAAAATCATTATATTTCAACAATGAAAAGATCAAACTAAAAAAAAAGCTAGCATAGGATTTAAGTTTATATTTATCCAAAAAGGATAGACAAAATGCAAACAAACACGTGAAAAAAAATATTCAACCTCACTATTCACTGTGAAAGTCGCTCAGTCATGTCTGATTCTGTGATCCCAGGGACTATAGCCCACCAGGCTCTGTCCGTGGAATTCTCTAGGCAAGAACACTGGAGTGGGTTCTCATGCTCTCCTACAGGGGATCTTCCCAACCCAGGGACTGAATCCAGGTCTCCCTCACTGCAGGTGAATTCTTTACCATCTGAGCCATAAGGGAAGCCTCATTATTTACTGCTGCTGCTGTCGCTTCAGTCGTGTCCGACTCTGTGCGACCCCATAGACGGCAGCCCACCAGGCTCTCCCGTCCCTGGGACTCTCCAGGCAAGAACACTGGAGTGGGTTGCCATTTCCTTGTCCAATGAAGGAAAGTGAAAAGTGAGAGTGAAGTCGCTCAGTCATGTCCGATTCTTCGCGACCCAATGGACTGCAGCCCACCAGGCTCCTCCGTCCATGGGATTTTCCAGGCAAGAGTACTGGAGTGGGGTGCCATTGCCTTCTCCCATTATTTACTAGGGAAATACAAATCAAAACCTCAATAAGATACCACTTCTAATGCAATAGAATAACTAAAATGTAAAAAAAAAAAAAAAAAGACAATAACAAGTGAGGGTAAGAATGTGGAGAAATGAGAATCCTTAAAAATTACTGATACATTATAAAATTATGCAGCCATTTTGCAGAGTAGTTTGGCAATTCCTCCAAATGTTAAACACATATATGGCCCAGCAACTGGACTCCTAGATACATACTCAACAGTAATGAAAACATGCTGATCCTGATAATAACTTGTACGTGAATATTCACAGCTGCATTATTGATAAAAACTGATCAACTGATGAACAGACTGTGATATATTCCTAATGTGAAATGTTCTTTATTATAAAAAAATACATGCTATGACATAATGAAACTATAAATGCTATGAAAAGGAAAGAAGTCAGCCATAAAACCCATGTATTATTATCTCATTTTATTTATATAAAATGTCCAGATAAGCAAATACAGAGACAGAAGGCTCTGATAAGCTAAAATATATCTAGCCAGTGGGATTTATCAGTGGTGTGATTATTACAAATTAAAAGTTTTTTCCAAAGAGACAAAAGGTAGATTAATGGCTACCAGGAGTTGGGAGGGAGGAATGAATGACTGTTAATGGATACAGGGTTTGGGGGAGTGTTGATGAAGATACTCTAAACATTGAATAATGATGATGGTTATAAAACTTTGAATATTGTAAAAAAAATAAAGAAAAACATATATTTTAGAATGGTAAATTTTATGGGATGTGTTTTGTGTATCAATAAAGCATTCATTAAAAAAGGAAATAAATTTAAAGGAAATAAATAATTATCTTTTTTCAAAAGAACACATTTTCTTTGTCCAAATTTCTTAGAAAAAAGTGAAAAAAAAAAGATAAAAATAAGGAATAATATCCATGGGAACTTTCATGTTTATTCAAATTCCAATTACATTACTGTTTACATTAGAATGTCTTCAGCAAATAATGTGAATTCATAAAGTTTGCTTAACAGAGGGTTCAGTTCAGTTCAGTCACTCAGTTGTGTATGACTCTTTGCAACCCCATGAATTGCAGCACGCCAGGCCTCCCTGTTCATCACCAATTCCCGGAGTTCACTCATACTCAGGTACATCGAGTCTGTGATACCATCCAGCCATCTGATCCTCTGTTGTCCCCTTTTCCGCCTGCCTGCAATCCCTCCCAGCAGCAGAGTCTTTTGGAATGAATCAACTCTTCACGTGAGGTGGCCAAAGTACTGGAGCTTCATTCAGCTTTAGCATCATTTCTTCCAAAGATCACCCAGGACTGATCTCCTTTAGAATGGACTGGTTGGATCTCCTTGCAGTCCATGGGACTCTCTAGAGTCTTCTCAAACACCACAGTTCAAAAGCATCAATTCTTCAGCCGCAGCTTTCTTCACAGTCCAAATTTCACATCCATACATGATCACAGGAAAAACCATAGCCTTGACTAGATGGACCTTTGTTGGCAAAGTAATGTCTCTGCTTTTCAATATGCTATCTAGGTTGGTGATAACTTTACTTCCAAGGAGTAAGCATCTTTTAATTTCTTGGCTGCAATCACCATCTGCAGTGATTTTGGAGCCCAAAGAAATAAAGTCTGACACTGTTTCCACTGTTTCCCCATCTATTTCCCATGAAATGATGGGACCAGATGCCATGATTTTCGTTTTCTGAATGTTGAGCTTTAAGTCAACTTTTTCACTCTCCTCTTTCACTTTCATCAAGAAGCTTTTTAGTTCCTCTTCACTTTCTGCCATAAGGGTGGTGTCATCTGCGTATCTGAGGTGATTGATATTTCTCCCGGCAATCTTGATTCCAGCTTGTGTTTCTCCCAGCTAGGTGTTTCTCCCAGCCAGGTGTTTCTCATGATGTACTCTGCATATAAGTTAAATAAGCAGGGTAACAATATACAGCCTTGACGTACTCCTTTTCCTATTTGGAACCAGTCTGTTGTTCCATGTCCAGCTCTAAATGTTGCTTCCTGATCTGCATACAGGTTTCTCAAGAGGCAGGTCAGGTGGTCTGGTATTCCCATCTCTTTCAGAATTTTCCACAGTTTATTGTGATCCACACAGTCTAAGGTTTTGGTATAGTCAAGAAAGCAGAAATAGATGTTTTTTGAAATTCTCTTGCATTTTCCATGATCCAGCGGATGTTGGCAATTTGATCTCTGGTTCCTCTGTCTTTTCTAAAACCAGCTTGAACATCTGGAAGCTCACCGTTCACATATTGCTGAAGCATGGCTTGGAGAATTTTGAGCATTACTTTACTAGCATGTGAGATGAGTGTAACTGTATGGTAGTTTGAGCATTCTTTGGCATTGCCTTTCTTTGGGATTGGAATGAAAACTGATCTTTCCAATCCTGTGGCCACTGCTGAGTTTTCCAAATTTGCTGGCATATTGGTGCAGCACTTTCACAGCATCATCTTTCAGAATTTGGAATAGCTCAACTGGAACTCCATCACCTCCACTAGCTTTGTTCGTAGTGATGCTTTCTAAGGCCCAGTTGACTTCGCATTCCAGGATATCTGGCTCTAGGTGAGTGACCACACCATCATGATTATCTTGGTTGTGAAGATCTTTTTTTGTATAGTTCTCTTTTGTATTCTTGCCACCTCTTCTTAATATCTTCTGTTTCTGTTAGGTCCATACCATTTCTGTCCTTTATTGAGCCCATCTTTGCATGAAATGTTCCCTTGGTATCTCTAATTTTCTTGAAGAGATCTCTAGTCTGTCCCATTCTGTTGTTTTCCTCTATTACTTTACATTGATCACTGAGGAAGGCTTTATCTCTTCTTGCTATTCTTTGGAACTATGCTTACATCTTTCCTTTTCTCTTTTGCTTTTCATTTCTCTTCTTTTCACAGCTATTTGTAAGGCCTCCCCAGAAAGCCATTTTGCTTTTTTGCATTTCTTTTCCATGGGGAGGATCTTGATCCTTGTCTCCTGTACAATGTCATGAACCTCAGTCCATAGTTTATCAGGCACTCTATCTATCAGATCTAGGCCCTTAAATCTATTTCTCACTTCCACTGTATAATCATAAGGGGTTTGATTCTGGTCATACCTGAATGGTCCAGTGGATTTCCCTACTTTCTTCAATTTAAGTCTGAATATGGCAATAAGGAACTCATGATCTGAGCCACAGTCAGCTCCCAGTCTTGTCTTTGCTGACTGTATAGAGCTTCTCCATCTTCGGGGCTGCAAAAAATATAATCAATCTGATTTTGTTGTTGACCATTTTGTGATGTCCATGTGTAGAGTCTTTTCTTGTGTTGTTGGAAGAGGGTGTTTGCTATCACCAGTGCATTTTCTTGGCAAAACTCTATTAGCCTTTGCCCTGCTTCATTCTGTATTCCAAGGCCAAATTTGCCTGTTACTCCAGGTGTTTCTTGACTTCCTACTTTTGCATTCCAGTCCCCTATATTAAAAGCAAATCTTTTTTGGGTGTTAGTTCTAAAAGGTCTTGTAAATCTTCATAGAACTGTTCAACTTCAGCTTCTTCGGCATTACTGGTTGGGGCATAGACTTGGATTACTGTGATATTGAACAGCTTGCCTTGGAAAAGAACAGAGATCATTCTGTTGTTTTCGAGACTGCATCCAAATATTGCATTTCAGACTCTTTTGTTGACCTTGATGAGTACTCCATTTCTTCTAAGGGAGTCCTGCCCGCAGTAGCAGATATAATGGTCATCTGAGTTAAATTCACCCATTACAGTCCATTTTAATTCACTGGTTCCTAGAATGTTGACGTTCATTCTTGCCATCTCCTGTTTAACCACTTCCAATTTGCCTTGATTAACAGAGGGTAGTTATGTTAAATCTACAGTTCAAAGTATGACAAGAACATAAACTATTAATATTCAGATTTGTTAGATTACCTCTTCACCTTAATTATTACAAAGGTGAATTTATTTTCATTTACATAAAAACTTTATTCTCATTAATATCTACTGCAAAAAGGAAAAAGAATAAACAATTTGACAAGTTGGAAATCAACAACAAAAAAACAATATTGCTTTAGGATGAGATGTACTAAATGTCTTCATTGTAGGAAAAAAACAAAACCAAACAAAAGCAGCCAAAACACTGGAATGTAACCATTTTAGACTGTCACTTACTTCTCTTTCATTGTAAATTACATGGTATATACTTTACAGATTCCAGTTACATTTTTTGAAGAAGGCAATGGCACCCCGCTCCAGTGCTCTTGCCTGGAAAATCCCATGGGTGGAGGAGCCTAGTAGGCTGTAGTCCATGGGGTCATTAAGAGTCGGACACAACTGAGTGATTTCACTTTCACTTTTCACTTTCATGCATTGGAGAAGGAAATGGCAACCCACTCCAGTATTCTTGCCTCAAGAATCCCAGGGATAGAGGAGCCTGGTGGGCTGCCATCTACGGGGTCGTACAGAGTCGGACACGACTGAAGTGACTTAGCAGTACAGTTACATTTTTAAAGCTTTAAGGGAATAGCTTTACTTTGTTCTGAAATCACATTAGAATTACTTATGTTAATGGATGCATATTAAGTTTAGTTCAGTTCAGTTCAGACACTCAATCGTTGTCCGACTCTTTGCAACCCCATGAATCACAGCAAGCCAGGCCTCCCTATCCATCACCATGTCCTGGAGTTCATTCAAATTCATATCCATTGAATCGGTGACGCCATCCAGCCATCTCATCCTCGGTCGTCCCCTTCTCTTCCTGCCCCTAATCCCTCCCAGCATCAGAGTCTTTTCCAATGAGTCAACTCTCCGCATGAGGTGGCCAAAGTACTGGAGTTTCAGTCTTAGCATCATTCCTTCCAAAGAAATCCCAGGACTGATCTCCTTCAGAATGGACTGGTTGGATCTCCTTGCAGTCCAAGGGACTCTCAAGAGTCTTCTCCAACACCATAGTTCAAAAGCAGCAGTTCTTCAGCACTCAGCTTTGCTCATCTCTGAGGTTATTGATGTCTCTCCCAGCAATTTTGATTCCAGTTTGTGCATATTAGGATGCATATTAGAGAGTGTCAGTGTTCCTATTTTTTCCCTATTAAAATAAGTGCACATCTTTGTGCACTAAAAAGGAAAAAAAATGTATAAACTAGAAGTAAAATTCTAACAACATAATATCCATCGTATACTGACTCGTTCCATTGCTGAACACTGAAAGAGTTTAGAAAAAATCATCAAAAACACCAACATAAAATATTTAATAAATGATATTTTATAATTGACTTGATGTAAATAAAGGATAAACATCAACTTTATCTAGTTTATAAATGCAGTCTCCCAAGGAGATACATTTTTTAAAATGTCATGGAAAATACATATGCTTTAGAAATCAGTGTGTAGGTAGTGTGTGAGTTTTTCAATTATTATATTAAGTGAAAGTGAAGTCGCCCAGTCGTGTCCAACTCTTTGCGACCCATGGACTGTAGCCCACCAAGCTCCTCCGTCCATGGGATTCTCCAGGCAAGAATACTGGACTGGGTTGTCATTTCCTTCTCCAGGGGATCTTTCCAACCCAGGGATCGAACCCAGGCCTCCCATATTGCAGGCAGATGCTTTAACCTCTACACCACCAGGTAAGTTATTATATTATCAATTATATATATAGTTATTATATATATATCAATTATTATATTAATTATCATTGATTAATATATCACAATTATTATTGTGATATTATCATCACAATTATCATCAATTATTATAGAATATCACAATTATTGTTGAGTTCTTTAATAATTATATTAATTACTAATAATTCAATAATTTATGTTATTATCAAGCATTAGGTCCCTATAACAAAAGACAAACTTCTAGAGTAGAAATTATAAATTTTTAGAGCTTTTCTTCATTTGAATATAAAGTTACAAAAAGAAACCCAACCAAATATTTTTGTAATTTATTTCAAAGAGATTTCATTTAAATTTCAACAAGTCACTGGTATTTCAGTTCAATTCAGTCATTCAGTTGTATCCTACTCTTTGTGAGCCCATGGACCCCAAGCATGCCAGGGTTCCTTGTCCATCACCAAGTCACAGAATTTACTCAAACTCATGTCCATCGAGTCGGTGATGCCATCCAACCATCTTATTCCCTGTCATCCCCTTCTCTTCCCACCTTCAATCTTACCCAGCATCAGGGTCTTTTCAAATGAGTCAGTTCTTTGCATCAGGTGGCCAAATTATTGGAGTTTCAGCTTCAGCAATCCTTCCAATGAATATTCAGGACTGACTTTCTTTACAATTGACTGGTTTGATCTCCTTGCTATCCAAGGGACTCTCAAGAGTTGTCTCCAACACCATAGTTCAAAAGCATCAATTCTTTGGAGCTCAGTTTTCTTTATGGTCCAACTCTCACATCCATGCATGACTGCTAGAAAAACCATAGCTTTAACTAGACAAATGTCTCTGCTTTTTAGTATGCTGTCTACATTGGTCATAACTTTTCTTCCAGGGAGGAAGTGTCTTTTAATATCATGGCTGCAGTCACCATCTGCACTGATTTTAGAGCCCCCAAAATAAAGTCTGTCACTGTTTCCATTGTTTCCCCATCTATTTGTCACGAAGCAAGGCTATGGTTTTTACAGTAGTCATGTATGGATGTGAGACTTGGACTGTGAAGAAGGCTGAGTGCCGAAGAATTGATGCTTTTGAACTGTGGTGTTGGAGAAGGCTCTTGAGAGTCCCTTTGACAGCAAGGAGATCCAACCAGTCCATTCTGAAGGAGATCAGCCCTGGGATTTCTTTGGAAGGAATGACGCTGATGCTGAAACTCCAGTACTTCGGCCACCTCATGAGAAGAGTTGACTCATTGGAAAAGACTCTGATGCTGGGAGGGATTGGGGGCAGGAGGAGAATGAGATGACAGAGGATGAGATGGCTGGATGACATCACTGACTATAGACATGAGTTTGGGTGGACTCCGGGAGTTGGTCAGAGAAGGTCTCTTTCAGAATTTTCCACAGTTTATTGTGATCCACACAGTCAAAGGCTTTGGCATAGTCAATAAAGCAGAAATAACTGTTTCTCTGGAAAAAAAAAAGATATTTGCTTTACAATATTGTAAAGTAGTACTTGTACAAAATATAAGATATTTAATAATTCCTGATGTAGTGCAAAACCAATGTAAGCCTTCCTGATAATTTTATGCCCCTCCTATTTACAGACATTATTTTGCTGGTATTTTCCCCTGCAAAAAGTTTTTACAATAAAAATAAAACAATTTTCTTCAGATATATTTTTGCTATCATTTTATATCCTCAGCTAATATGAAAAAATAAACTAGAACCTTTATTAATTAATGGAACAGTGATGGTGTTGACAAAAAGGGTTAAAAGCCTGAAGTTTTATAAATTTAAACTTTAACCTTCTCATGTATTCATGAGACATATACATATTCACGTCTTAGAAGGTGAAATTAAATTTCTTTGGAAGATAACATGTATAACTATACTATTTACATAGTATAACTATATGTATAAGATTTACATAGTATATCTATACTATTCATTCAGGAGATTTTGTTCTGTCCATTTGTAGAAGTACAAAATGAGAAACCTGTCTGCATTAACATGTCCATTAAAATTAAAGATTTAGCACAGCCCTTAATCTCATTTCTTGCATATAAGTCAGGACATTGAAATGACTTCTTAAAAACTATCAGTGAATGAGATGAACAAAGTTTTATTCTCATAGGAGCACTATTCTTTCACACAGTTTAACACAGTTTTCTCACTGGAGATCTTATGCAAATATACAAAGGAGAACAAGCTTACACTGATACCAATATCATCTCAAGAAAACTTGTTCTTATGGGGTAGATTCACTATCTGGTAATTGTATCAGGGTCTAACCAATGACTGAGGTGTACAACTTCTACTTCATTCTGTCTCAATAAATCATCAGGTGAACCCACACAGATGAAAATACTCCCCCACCACGAGCGCTTTTCAAGCTTGCAGTCTGGCCAGCCTGGTGAGAAAATTGCCAGCATACCTGTTGGCCAACAAAGAGAAAGCAATCCCAGAGCTGTCCACATGAACAGAATTGTGCTCCCTGCCTCTGTTCTCGATCCATAAAAATGGCACACTGCAACTCACGGGATGTTAATTTTAAAGCCTAAACCTCAGAAACTCATGGGGTGTTAGTTTTAAAGACTAAACCTCAGAAAATTCTAATTCCTCAGTTGAGACTACTTCCTATACCAAATGGACACCTGAAAACTTTATGTCTCTTCTGTTCATCTATCAGCTAACATCTGAAACTGGGGAGGAGTTAATATATTTTTTTCAGTTCAATTCAGTCACTTAGTCGTGTCCAACTCTCTGTGACCCCATGAATTGCAGCACGCCAGACCTCCCTCTCCATCACCATCTCCCAGAGTTCACTCAGACTCACATCTATTGAGTCAGTGATGCCATCCAGCCATCTCATCCTCTGTCATCCCCTTCTCCTCCTGCCCCCAATCCCTCCCAGCATCAGAGTCTTTTCCAATGAGCAACTCTTCTCATGAGGTGGCCAAAGTACTGGAGCTTCAGCTTTAGCATCATTCCTTCCAAAGAAATCCCAGGGCTGATCTCCTTCAGAATGGACTGGTTGGATCTCCTTGCAGTCCAAGGGACTCTCAAGAGTCTTCTCCAACACCACAGTTCAAAAGCATCAATTCTTTGGCACTCAGCTTTCTTCACAGTCCAACTCTTACATCCATACATGACCACTGGAAAAACCACGGCCTTGACTAGACGGACCTTAGTCGGCAAAGTAATGTCTCTGCTTTTGAATATGCTATCTAGGTTGGTCATAACTTTTCTTCCAAGGATATATTTTTTTAATCCTAAGGAAAGAAGAAAAAGGGCTTCTCAAGTGGCGCTGGTGGTAAAGAACCTACCTTCCAATGCAGGGGACTTAAGAAGGGCATGGCAACTCTCTCCAGGATTCTTGCCTGGAGAATCCCATGGACAGAAGAGCCTAATGGGATAGAGTTGATGGGGCCACAAAAAGTCGGACATGGCTGACTGACTAAGCACAGCACAACACAGTGAGCAAAACAGCAAGACCCAGTTAGATTTGAAATTTTTAACTGAAATTCAAATTTAAACAGCAAACAGTTTTTATTTTGTCAGCCAAAGTAAAAACACTAATTAGAAACACTACCTAAAAACACTTATTAGAAAACAATATATATGTACTTTCTATATGACCTTTAGTAATAGAAACAATAAAAAGTGGATGACAAATTAGAAAACTTTCCATAAACCATAGCCATCGCCAAAACACATGCTATCAAACTATCTGTCTCCTATCCTCCACAGCCAGTATCAAGCTGAAACAAATACAGATGAATTGCTGCTTTTTCTGCAGTGACATAAGGCTTATTCTAGATTTTGACAGGGCCTGCACATAACAGAACTCTTAATGGAAGGTGAAATTGTCTTCAATTATACCCAGTGTCTAAAGGTGGGTCAGCCTGGCTTTTTAAGCTCTTAAAATATCTCTGATTTCTGTCAGGGTTACCAAATTATAGGACTCCATGAACTTTTGTCCTTACTTAAACGTTAAAACTTAGAAGAAAGTACCATATACTAGTATGACTTTTATTTTTTTTGCCAAGTCTACTTTATTTTTTATCTTTTAATATAAATTTATTTATTTTAATTGGAGGTAATTACTTTACAATATTGTATTGGTTTTGCCATACATCATCATGAATCTGCCACAGGTGTACACGTTCCCCATCCTGAACCCCCCTCCCTCTTCCTTCCCTGCACCATCACTCTGGGTCATCCCAGGGCACCAGCCCCAAGCATGCAGTATCGTGCATCAAACCTGGACTGGCGATTCGTTTCATATATGATATTATACATGTTTCAGTGCCATTCTCCCAAATCATCCTACCCTCGTCCTCTCTCCAAAAAGAGTTCACATGTTAGGTTTCCAGATGAATTCTGAAGTTTACACCTCAGAAGGAATTTGAAGAACATCAAGACGAGGGTTGAAATTGAAGCTCACTGTAACCATGAGGGCTGAGGATGTTATGGTTTTACTTCTGAAATGAATGGGGACTTTTTCATCCATGATATGTTCATTTATTTAGCAAATGTTAATTAAGAATCCTCTCTTCTGTATTTCAGCCATTGCGGATGTAGTGTGACAAACCTGGATCTGCCCTCAGAGCTGACTGTCCAATGTGAGGACAGAGACCATAAGCGTCCTAATTGTTTTTCACAACTTTAAAATGTTATATTGCCAAGTAGCTTCAGTCATGTCTGACTCTGTGCGACCCCATAGACGGCAGCCCACCAGGCTCCCCTGTCCCTGGGATTCTCCAGGCAAGAACACTGGAGTGGGTAGCCATTTCCTTCTCCAATGCATGAAAGCGAAAGGTGAAAGTGAAGTCACTCAGTCATGTCCGACTTAGTGACCCCATGGACTGCAACCTACCAGGTTCCTCCATCCATGGGATTTTCCAGGCAAGAGTACTGGAGTGGGGTGCCGTTGTAGCACTACGTCCATGGGATTTCCCAGATAAGAATACCAGAATGATTGCATTTCCTTCTCCAGGGAATCTTCCCAACCCAGGGATTGAACCTGAGTCTCCTGCATGACAGGCAGATTCTTTACCACTGAGCCACCAAGGAAGCCCAAAATAATTAATACAATATCTTAAATTACTTACAAACTCTCTGAAATGAGAATAACTTCGTAAGTCATGAGCTTGTTACTCTTGGAGACAACTGTTGCAAAGAAGCATTTTGTCGCTGGAAGCTCCATTATCTTTAAGAAATATCGCTATATGAAGTGGCAAAATTTTCTATTTTGTGGAATCTCTCAATCATTTAATTAGCTAAAGAGGGTGAAGACATAAATTCTACTAATAGCTGAACCTATTTTTCATATGTTTACTTTTGAAGACAAGAATAGTTTCTTTCCCCAGGGATAAGCGTATGAATGAATACCCAGGCTGGTCCAATCCATAATACTTTGATGACTATGACCTAGACTCAGACATAAAACAATAAACATGATAATCCCCTTCTTCAAGGAGCTCACCAGTTTGTAGTGGGGATAGACAGAAATGCACATCCAAATAATGTGGAAATTGAAATGATATTAATGGAGAAAATTACAACAGTAAAGAGGAATATTCCTTAAAGGGAGGTACCAACATGGTTATGGGCTTCTCTGTGCCACGCACTAAATATTTTAGATATACTCGCTTTAATTCTTAAAATTAATTCTTTAATTCTTAAAATTCTCAATGAGATGGGTACTATTATCTTCATTTTACTGCTGGGAAAATGAGTCACAGGATTTTGAAGTTGTTGATGATTTTAAAGTAATCCTTTCTAGGCCTCTCAAATAGTAATGTTACAGTGAAAGGAAAAAGAGGAAGGAGTTTTATTTCCCTTTCCTGCAAACACAGAAGATAGAACAGTGAGCAGGCCTGAACATTCATAGTTTTTACTTTAACACTTCCTAAGCTATAATCTGTAACTAAGTCTGCTTTTCTGCCCCCTAACTCTGCATGAGCTACATTTTGCACTTATTATCCTTTGAAAGTGTTGTCACATTTGACTCTTTGTGACCCCATGGACTGTAGCCCACCAGGCTTCTGTGTCCATGGGACTCTCCAGGCAAGAATACTGGAGTGGGTTGCCATTTCCTCCTCCAGGGGATCTTCCCAACCAAGGAATAAGACCCTGGTCTCCTGCGTTGCAGGCAGATTCTATACTGTTTGAGTCACCTGGGAAGCCTAGGTGACTTCAACTCTATGCTAATTACATCCTGGATCTAGTGCTCACATTTATAGCACTCTCTCTGCAAACCATCTCTTGTATTTTTCTCTTTTTACATATCAGAAAGAAAGGGAAGAGCCACTGGACTGTTGGACTCAATTCCTGGGTTATTGACATCAGTCTATGAATGTTCTTGAAACAATGCAAGAGAAAGAAAAATACAAGATTCTTACACTTTTGTTCCTTATCACCTACTCCCGACTGGGAGCCCTCATCTTATATAAGCCTCTAGGCTCTTCATGGAGTAGGGGACAGTTCTTGAGGCATGAGCAGACTATGTTCCCCTCTCCACCAGCTGGAATTAAAGCCACCTTTCTGTTTCCTCCGAATTCTTCTCCCTGTGTTTTATTCAGCTTCGGTGGGCAGAGAAAGCCAAGATTTTGGCCAGCAACAGTAAGTTCAAGGAAAGTGGGCTGAAGGTGTCATAATAGTCTTAAAGGATTAGTCAAAATAAGGGTACATAAGCAAGAGACGTTTTATGGAGATACATTTCAGGTCAAGAAACTAGGACCGAAAACATATCAAAGGTGACTAATATACACTGTGTGGAGGGAAAACCTGCCATTTTGGTTTTTCAGTGGCAACAACTGGAAGATGGAATTCAGAGAAGGTGAGTAGAGAAGTCAAGAAGTCAGAGTCTCTTGAGGAAGAGTGGACTCCAAGGGGCAGGCTAGGGTGGGGCCCCCAGAAAGCAAAGGAGAGTTTTTTTAAAAAGCGATTGGCAAAGTTTTGGCGGTAGTAAAAGTCATTTTGATAATGAGTGATGGACTTCAGTGGGACAAATCTGGAGCAGAACAAGTCAGAAGGTGCATTTCAGTAAGTTAATTAGAGCTACTTTGACTGGATTTTTTTTTTTTTCTGGTTGTGCATGAGGTTTGAGGGATCTCAGTTCTCCAGTCAGGCATTGAATCCAGACCATGAGAGTGAAAGCTCAGAATCCTAACTACAATGCAACCAAGAGTCCCTAGGAGTGTAAGGAGATCAAACTAGTCCATCCTAAAGGAAATCAACCCTGAGTATTCATTGGATAGACTGATTCTGAGTTGAAGCTCCAATACTTTGGCTGCTTGATGTGAAAAGCCAACTCACTGGAAAAGATCCTGATGCTGAGAAAGATTGAGGGTGGGAGGAGAAGGGGGCAACAAAGGATAAGATGGTTGTGGTTGGATGGCATCACTGACTTGGTGGGCATGAGTCTGTGCAAACTCCAGGAGATAGTGAAGGACAGGGAAGCCTGCTGTGCTGCAGTTCATGGGTTGCAAAGAGTCGGACACAACTGTATAGCAACAAAAATTGAATTAGACTACTCCATTTCCTAGATTTATTTAATTAGAATAAATAATTAAATTCTAAAATAACTAATTTAATTATCCAAACCTCATATGAGGAGCTCCTTGGACTCTGTATTACTCAGAGTTACAATTTTCAATGGTATTGTACAGCTTCAGAGTCATCCTGATGAAAACCCAGTGAGCCCAGAAACCCCTAAAGATAGTGTGTTTGTCTCTTGTTGAGGTTTAGGTAATTTTCCCACCAACGTGTTGCAACTATTCTAAGTTTATAGCTTTAAAGGAAAGAAATAATTACTTGTTTAAACATGTTTTAATCATCTCTGAAGCAAAGATATTAATTCTGTACCCAAAACTGTTGGAGATAGAATCAGTAGCTATCTAGTTCAATTTCAACATTCATAGAAAAGACAATAAAGCCTAAATTATTAAGTGCCTAGTTTATACCCACCAAAGTTCTAATTGCTTAAATGCAGAAGCTCTACCTCCCAATGAGTACCTGACAAGTGAGATAAATAGCTTGTCCTGGTGACAACATCAGTAAAAGTAAAGCCACAGTTCACACCTACAACCATGCCTGAAGCACGTACTTAACCACCCCTCTCATGACAGAGAAGGGAAGGAGGAGACACTAGCTGACATGACGAGTTTGTTATTAGGGTGGAGCACAGCCCAGGGCCCTTCCTTAGACACCGTGCCCCATTTCCTGCCCCTTCTGGCTCACTGTCGATAAAATAAGAGAGTTAACCTCATTTTCTGACACTGAAAATGAATAGAAGATGTTGATATTATTCACCCTGAAATGTCTTGGCAAGAGCTTAACCTAAGGTCCATTTTTAGACCAAGTGTAGAACCATAATCTGTAAGCATCTCCCTAACACCAGAAAGAATGAAGCTCAGCACTGATGTGAGAGCATGGCTAGCTTTCTTACTGGGCACGTTGGATTTCAGCTCCCTTACAGCTCTTCTCTAATCCTAAAAGGGACAGAGGCTGAAAGTACTTGAACAGATCAATCACTGTAGCTGTTACCAGTGATATCCTGTAATTAACATCTCTCAACAGGAAAGAGCCTTCACCAGGCCAACTCATCTCAGACTTGCTAAGGGATTTGAATTTACTATAAAATATTAACTATTCTGTAGTACAGACTCAGAGTTTCCCCTAAAATTAGCAACATAACCTTTTTTTAATTCTGAAAGTGGTAAAAACAAATTTTAGAAATGGTACGTGAAGAGTCCAAAATTGTAGCTAAATCTGTAGCTAAAAGGGAGACAAAGAAATTAAAAAGCCCGCAAAAAACAGAACAAGAGGAAAATCTACAGCCTGGAGCTTTGGGGGGAAAAACAGGCCCAACAAGCCATTTTCCCTAATTGGTCTTGCACACACATGCTCTTTGACATGGGGTAAAACTAACTGGACTCCTAGGATTGATTGGGGGAAGGAACAAGGATATAAAAAGAAAAACCTTAAAGGGGTGGGACCACTCTTATGGGGTTAGTCCGCTCTCACATCTGGGGAGTATATTTTTTCATGTCACTTGTTTATAAATCCTGCCTGAGTGAGATTTCTGCTCTGTCATTTTTTAATATATTTATTTTTAATTGATGATTGGTTTACAACATTGGTTTGATTCCTGTCCTACATCAACATGAATTGACCATAGGTATACATATGTCCCCTCCCTCTTGAATCCCCCTTGTTTTAATTTTTTATTATGACAAGACAAAAACAGAGGAAGAGGACCATGCCCGACATAGAAATTAAGTAGCCAGCATTCCTAAAACTTGAAACATATGTTTGGCATGCTATATTCATTTGCTGAATTATGTTACACACTCTCCTTAATGATCAGGTGTCTAAACATGAAACCATGGAATAGGTTCATTCCTTTCAAAGATAAGTAGAGACAGAGAAAGGCAATTAGGGAACAAGCTGAAAATATTGAATGCAGCCTTCTATTCAGGGCTTGAAAGAAACTGCCTCTGGCCTACAGAAGAGTTCACTCTGTGATACCTCGGTTTGATCTGAATAATTACACAGAGCAGATGTGCCTTTGGGTTGACAGTCTGATATGAACGAATCACATCTTCATTGGAAGTATTCGTGGCTATTCTCTTTCAAGTTCTACCAATGAGTAATATTTTACAATTTTTACCATGAGCAGTGCAATCATAGACAGTTCCAAAGTAGGTTATAAAGTCAAGCGCAATAGTCCTTTTGATTTCAGACCCCAAGTTTTCCTAAGTGGAGTCTCCTTCATGGTTCCTCCATGCTGGATGATACAATTTTTGGAGTCATTCATCAGTTCCCTGATCTGTAGTCAATGTGGCCTTATTTGATTAACTATACTTTCTGTTCAGTTCAGTTTAGTTCAGTAGCTCAGTTGTGTCCAACTCTTTGCAACCCCATGGACTGCAACACGCCAGGCTTCCCTGTCCATCACCAACTCCTAGAGCTTGCTCAGACTCATGTCCATTGAGTTAGTGATGCCATCCAACCAACTCATCCTCTGTAGTCCCCTTCTCCTCCCACCTTCAAACGATATACACTATTGAAATTGTCATGTATTGCAGATGAGCATGTGGTTTCCAGATTACCAGATGGTTAAATTCAAGGTTGTCATCATTAAGGGCACCTTATTTTTCAGTCCTACTTGACAGTTAGGAGAAAGCGTTTCTGCAGAAAGAAAGGGTGTGGCTAAGAAAACATCACTGATGAGCTTTCAGTGTTTCCCATTAGGCTGACTGATTGCTACTAACAAGCTACAGATATTTAAATGAAGGAAGGTCTGGTTTATATCTCCCTGAATCTTTGCCCATCAGAATGACTTCTCCTTTTGATTCATAATTCTTATGCAATGAGGGACCTACGGCAATTTACAAGATGATCATGTCACCTGTAGTCTTAGGTAGGATGTCAGGACTGCCAAGCTGTCTGGGTCTCTTTAGGGCTTCATACTGAGGTATAGCGACCTCAAGTAAAGGAAAATGTAAAGACTATGAACATGAATGTGAACGTGAAGTCGCTCAGCCGTGTGCGACTCTTTGCGACCCCATTGACTGTAGCCTACCAGGCTCCTCTGTCCATGGGATTTTCCAGGCAAGAGTACTGGAGTGGATTGCCATTTTCCTTCTCCAAGGGATCTTCCCAACCCAGGGATCGAACCCGGGTCTCCCGCATCGTAGACAGATGCTTTACCATCTGAGCCACAGGGAAGTCCTGACTATGGCCAGCAAAAATGACAGCTTCAGGGATTCCAGGGAGCTTAGCATACCACCAAGACTTATCTTATTAGGACATCTCCTATTCAGCCTGGCTTCTGTTTCAGTGGAGACACCATTGCTCATGTATGTCTCACCTTTCCTAGACAAGCATGTGTGACAAAGTGGCTTAGCAGGTGAGCGAACCTACAGGCTGCTCAGTGCCATGCAATTGAGATAAACTCAGATGTTTAAAAGAGTGGCCCATGAAAGCCATCTGCTGTACGAGGGAGCCAAGGGGGCAAGGCAATTTGGTCTCCTGAGGGCATATTAAATTATGATCACTCCTTGGCATAGTGAGAAAGTCCCAGGTCTAACAGAATCTGAGTTGGAAGTCATACCCTTCCCCCATCCAGGGATGATGTTTGACTGGCATTTAACAGACTTGTGTTGACCCCTAGTACTTCCTGCTACCATGAGTATTACTATTGCACGGTTGCTCAGCCTCCAAGGCACGTCTGACTCTTTGTAACCACGTGGACGGCAGCAGGCTTCTGTCTTCATTGTCTCCCAGAGTTTGCTCAAACTCATGTCCATTGAGCCAGTAGTGTCATTCAACCATCTCATCCTCTGTCATCCCCTTCTCCTCCTGCCTTCAATCTTTCCCAGCATCGGGGGCTTTTCAAGTGAGTCAGTTCCTTGCATCAGGTGGCCAAAGTATAGGAGCTTCAGCTTCAGTATTAGTCCTTCTAATGAACATTCAGGACTGATTTCCTTTAGAATGGACTGCAGTGATCTCCTTGCAGTTTAAGGGACTCTCAAGAGTCTTCTCCAGCTTTTAAGTAACACTACTGTAAAAAGCATGGATGCAATTCCTTAAAAAAAAAAAAAAAACTTTTCCAAAATATCATAAACAAGTATACTGAACTCTGGAACCTGAAATGTGCCTTTTTACGGATACAAACTCTACATTTATCAGACTCCAGTCTCGGGAAGTTGTTTCCTTCATCATTTCATGAAGATTATTCATGGTTAAAAGATAAATTTTGTAATTTCTCCAAGCTCATGGCAATCATTTAGACCTTCAAGCTTGAGCTTATTTGAAGCGGTCATGGATTTTCCTGCTATCTTCCTCTCTATAGCAACTGACTTATTTTTCCAAACCTTTCAGTTTAGAAATAATTTTTTTTTGAAAGGGAAAAAAATAGTGAAATCATAGCTTGATGTTTCTATAATCTAGGGGTACATCAATCCTTTCTAAGGTCCCTAGACCTGAAGACTCTTCACACATAGGCTGTTAATTGTTTGCTATATTTCTATCTGTCCCAATGACTCCATGATTTTATAATCCTCAGTACTGTAAAATAAGTAGATTGCTTTTCTCCACAGAACCTTTCATTTATTTTCTAATGTTTCAAGTGAACAAGACTAAAAGAAAAAAAAAAGTACCCAACCTGAAAGAAATCAATTGCTTAACTGTTATTTCAAATCTGTGGTATATCTCCATTAGGTTGGCAGTAGCCTTAATTTATCCTGCGTGCTTGTGCTCAGCGGCTTCAGTCATGTCTGACTCTTTGCGACCCTATGGACTGTAGCCTGCCAGGCTCCTATGTCCATGGGATTTTCCAGGCAAGAGCACTGTTGTGGCTTGCCATGCCCTCCTCCAAGGAGATCTTCCCAATCCAGAGATCTAACCTCTGTCTCTTATGTCTCCTGAACTGGCAAGAAAATTCTTTACCACTAATGCCACCTGGGAAGCCTAATTTATCCTGTAGAAATATGCAAAGTCAAAATGATAAGTTACAGAGTTCAAGTTTATTCAAGGTGTAAAATTAAGCTTCCTTGGGTCACTGTCCCCCTACAATGTAGGGGTCAGTGTTTTCTGGGCTATGAACCAGCCACTAGGTTTTCAAGTGGCTTATGGATACATTTTCCACATAGAGTTTTAGGAGATAAAACAGAAAAAATGAAAAAAAAATAAGGATGTTTTCATTAGTATTGAATCCGATACTAGATATTTGCTCAGGCATCCCCACCCCCGCGCCCCCCAACAACTTCTCAGTCCCAGAAAGATTTTCACTTTCTAGAATATTTTACACCAGTGTGTCCCACCCTCCCCTGCAGCAATCTCAAGAGTGTCCTAGTTTCTGTGAAGGGAGGCAGACTAAATTCACAACAATACATCCAGAGTGAAGGCAGACTTAGATGATTTACAAGGGGTCAGCCTAGAGCCCATTCCCTTACCTCAATAAATACTACTCAGCCTGAGAAGCAACATTAAGCATATCTATGTTTTAAGACATATATTTCACTTTTTGACCCTCTCAGTGTTAGAAACACTCTTTTCTCCAGGAGAAAAGACCTGATTGGTGCCCCTGCAAGGGTATAAGGCCTTTTGGACACTGGGATTTGTGCATTCGAGTCATTATTTTCTCACAAATTCTCCATTCTACTATGTGTGTGTACACAGTGAAATGGTTTTTTATCATGATCCTGAACCTGAGGTGAAAATGGGTAATAAATTAGATTCAATTATTTAGAGTGTCTATGTAACTGTAGCACAGCTTTATCAAATTACAGGTACTTATCAGAATGATTCTAGTTTCTCAGAATTAGACATATGAGAAAACTGCAGAGGAAAGGAATCCAGGCTCCCTAAGCAGGAACCTTATCCATAAGCACGTACTTATCCAAAAGTACCAAGATCCCCTGTCATTTCTTTCATCTCAAAGATCCTACCTGCAGTCTGAAATTAAAAGACACTTGCTCCTTGGAAGAAAAGCTATGACAAACCTAGACAGTGTATTAAAAAGCAGAGACATAACTTTCCCAACAACCGTCTAGTCAGAGCTATGGTTTCTCCGGTAGTCATGTACGGATGAGAGAGCCGGACCATAAAGAAGACTGAGTACTAAAGAATTGATACTTTCAAACTGCGGTGCTAGAGAGGACTCTGGAGAGTCCCTTGGGCAGCAAGGAGATCAAATCAGTCAATCCTAAAAGAAACAAACTGACTAGTCATTGAAGGACTGAGGCTGAAGCTGAAGCACCAATATTTCGGCCACCTGATTCAAAGACTGACTCACTGTTAAAGACTCTTCTGTAAAAAACTCACCAACTCACTGTAAAGATTCTTGAGTTCAGGAGGACAAAGGGGCGACAGAGGTTGAGATGGTTGGATAGCATCACTGACTCAATGGAGATGAATTTGAACAATTCTGGGAGATGGTGAAGGACAAGGAAGCCTGGTGTGCTGCAGTCCATTGGGTGGCAAACAGTCAGGTGCGACTGAGTGAATGAACAATAAAAACACAGTGGAATTGTTCCTTAGTGGACATAAATGATTTAATTTTTATTAGAGAGTTTTGATAAAATGTGTTTCATATATACTGATGCATTTGATGTCTAAAACTTGCCACCTCATCAAAAACCTTGAGTGATGAGAGGCTAATAATTTCTAAGGAACTGTTTTCAGTCAAGATAAAGAAGGCATTATTTTCAGGTTTTTTGCACTGTGTCAATGCATTGAGCTTTTCATTTTTAATTAAGAGCAGAGGGATATTGAGATATCAAAAAAGAATGGCTTGAAATACCAAACTTTTTTTTTTAAATTAAAGCTCACTAGCTGAGGTTTGCTGACAAGGGGAATAATCACACAATAAAGCTTTTATTTCAGCAGAGAAAGTCATGCCTACCCAAGACCTGAAGCCTGGGATCCAGAAAATGGTTTCAAATGAGTGACAATCCTACTCAAAACAGCTGTCTGTGAGGAAAATGAATGGGATTTAATCGGCCATGAAATGGATTGTGCAATTTATTTTTTCTTAAGGAAGTCTTGCCTTGTGACATCACTGAGCTGTAACAGTTTTGCTTTGAAAAGAAGCATCCTATTCTTTGCCAAACCTGTATTAATTCACCCACATGGATTTTTCATCCAGAAAAAGCAACTGGAAAGCCGGAGGGGCTCACCCACACCCATCATCTCAGGGTGGGAATTGCCCTTGCCTGACTTTAAAAGGCCTGATTTAAAACATGAGCCCTAAATAATTATTCAGTTCAGAGAGAGGTTTTAAGATGGTTCCCTATGAAGGAGGAAATACATTAAATTATACATTAATGTTCTACAAAAAATGACAATGTTCAATTAATTGACAATGATTTACAAAATTATATATTAATGTTCTAGAAAAGATGACTTTACTGTTCTGCAATGACAATCTCATACACCTTAAACTAACATTAAGAAAAGAATGAAGCTGTAAAAGAGCAAAATACTAGTTAGAAAAATGACAATTAGATGAGATGTATCATTATTTTAAATGAAAATAATTTTAAATGCTTAAAGCCAATGAATAGAGGAAATACAAATACTTATAAATCCCCAATGGACTAAATTTTCTGTATGGCATTTTTAAAGATCTCAAAGGAGTTACATTATTTTAAATTTATTTCATTTAATTAAATACATAGAATATTTAAGTGAAAAAGAAAAAGAAAGCAATAATAAAATTTTTCAACTGCAAAATATGCTTTAATATTTGGTACTTTACTACCGCCCAACTAGCCAATCAAACGTAAGTGTGCCTCTTCATTCTATCACACGTTTTCCAAGATACTTATTTTTGGTGCTCAAAATTCATCTAGAACTGGTCCATTCTGACACTCTAGTCTCAAATTCTACATTAGAACATTTTAAAAACAGTTTTTAATTAACACTACATAAAATGCCTATTAGTATAAAGGTCTCAGCAAATTTATTTTTATTCAGTTAAATCTAAGTTTTACTCAAAGTGAACTGAAATAAATTTCATCTAATTTGATATGAGTTTATTTAGAAGACAGACAAATGTAACCCCCCAAATTCTGAAACTTCTCAGTTCATCAGTTGCTCAGTCGAGTCTGAATCTTTGAGACCACATGAATTGCAGCACGCCAGGCCTCCCTGTCCATCACCAACTCCCAGAGTCCACCCAAACCCATGTCCATTGAGTCGATGATGCCATCCAACCATCTCATTCTCTGTCATCCCCTTCTCCTCCTGCCCTTAATCTTTCCCAGCATCAGGGTCTTTTTAGATGAGTCAGCTCTTTGCATCAGGTGGCCAAAGTACTAGAGTTTCAGCTTCAACATCAGTCCTTCCAATGAACACCCAGGGCTGATCTCCTTTAGAATGGACTGGTTGGATCTCCTTGCAGTCCAAGGGACTCTCAAGAGTCCTCTCCAACATCACAGTTCAAAAGCATCAATTCTTTGGCACTCAGCTTTCTTTGTAGTCCAACTCAAACATCTATACATGACCACTGGAAAAACCATAGCCTTGACTAGATGGACCTCTTTGGAAAAGTAATGGCTCTGCTTTTGAATATGCTATCTAGGTTGGCCATAACTTTGCTTCCAAGGAGTAAGCGTCTTTTAATTTCATAGCTGCAATCATCACCTGCAGTGATTTTGGAGCCCAGAAAAATTAAGTCTGCCACTGATTCCACTGTTTCCCCATCATTTGCCATGAAATGATGGGACTGGATGCCATGATCTTAGTCAATGCTGAGCTTTAAGCTAACTTTTTCACTCTCCTCTTTTATCAAGACGCTCTTTAGTTCTTTTTCACTTTCTGCCATAAGGGTTGTGTCATCTGCATATCTGAGGTTATTGATATTTCTCCTGGCAATCTTGATTCCAGCTTGTGCTTCATCCAGCCCAGCATTTCTCATGATGTACTCTGCATATAAGTTAAATAAGCAGGGTAACAATATACAGCCTTGATGTAGTCCTTTTCCTATTTGGAACCAGTTTGTTGTTTCATGTCCAGTTCTAACTGTTGCTTCCTGACCTGCATACAGGCTTCTTAAGAGGCAGGTCAGGTGGTCTGGTATTCCCATCTCTTTCAGAATTCATAGTTTGTTGTGATCCACACAGTCAAAAGCTTTAGTATAGTCAATAAAGCAGAAATATGTTTTTTCTGGAACTTTCTTGCTTTTTTGATGATCCAGCAGATGTTGGCAATTTGATCTCTGGTTCCTCTGCCTTTTCTAAAACCAGCTTGAATTTTCTAGGGCCAGTCATATAAAGACTAATTCATGAAACAATTCATCAAGAATAACACATCTTTTTAGTATGTCAAGAACTCTTATCCTGATCTGCAAAATAAGAACCTACTTAAAATAATTTGTCTCTACTTGAATAAAGAAAGCATTCCAATGGTCATCATGAGGGTTGTGATCCTCATGAGTATTTGTAACACTCAGGAAAAATCCCCAAAGCTGGAGGGGTTATTTACTTTCTCTACTGAAGAAAAGAGAGCAAGAAGATGCTAGTTTGAATTTTACAGTAAAGATGGAGCTCAGCACGGACACATACCTCTCATTAATGTGTCAGATATGTCCTTAGTTTACATAGACATTTATATCATGTGAGACTGTATTTTAATTTAAAGAAAAGAGAAAGAGAGAGACTTGCTCCTTGGAAAGAAAGCTATGACAAACCTAGATATCATATTAAAAAGCAGAGACATCACTTGGCCTTCTTGTAGTCAGAGCTGTGATTTCTCCAGTAGTCATGTATGAATGTGACAGTTGGATCATAAAGAAGGCTGTGTGCTGAAGAATTGATGTTTTTGGATTGTGGTGTTGGAGAAGACTCTCATGAGTCTCCTGGACTGCAAGGAGATAAAACCAGTCAATCCTAAAGGAAATCAACTCTGAATATTCATCGGAAGAATGATGCTGAAGCTTCAAATACTTTGGTCACCTGATGTGAAGAGCTGACTCATAGGAAAAGACCCTTATACTGGGAAAGACTCAGAGCAGGAGAAGGGGATGACAAAGGATGAGATGGTTGGATGGAATCATTCACTCAATGCCCGTGAGTTTGAGCAAACTCTGGTAGATACTGAAAGACAGGGAAGCCTGGCATGCTGCAGTCCATGTAGTTGCAGAGAGGCAGACGACTCAACAATGAACAACAAAGAGGATAAGAAATCCTAGGAGTGCTTTGTCTTCCAAGACAGATTATATTAAAGCATATTTTGCCATTGATGAGTAGGACTCTTATTTTATGAATACAAATAGACTCGTTTCTGACTTGATTTTGTGTTTTAGAATTTCCAAAGCATACTCTTTAGACCCTGATGCTGGGAAACATTGAAGGCAGGAGGAGAAGGGGACGACAGAGGATAAGATGGTTGGGTGACATTATGGATTCAATGGATATTAGTTTGAGCAAATTCCAGGAGATAGAGAAGGACAGAGGAGCCTGGTATGCTGTATCCATGGGGTCACAAAGAGTTGGACACAACTTAGTGAATAAGGGACAACTCTTTAGAAATTGCCATGCTAGTTTTCCTCTGATACTGATAACACGCAACTGTTCTACATTTATATTAATGCCCCAGAAGACAGTACCCCTCTATACTCTGGACACTCTTTCAGTGATAAGTGCTAAATAATCACTAAAACAGAACTGTCATTATATAGCATGATATGCAAATATCAGAAATCAATATCCTTTCTTTCAATTCTATAGCTGATGATAACAAATTTCTAATAGAAAAGAATGCAATTGAATTTTATAACATTTTCTCAGTTCCTGCTACTTATTAGCTTTTAATATTATATTTTGACTTTAAAATGCAATTATCTTTTAACTTCAAATTTGAATAATAAATCTAAACAATTTCAAGATTCATTTACCATGACTGGTGCTCAATAAATCTGAGACATAAAAATGGCTTGTCTTGCAGTCTTGTAGACTATCTGACAGAAATCCAGCACACATGCATTTTTGTTGACTGTCATCTCTGAATGTTTATATGCACTTAATGTTAGTGTCTTATTATGTAAAATGGAAGTGCATTACCATTTTCATCTATTTTACAATCTTTTCATGCTGATGATATCTTTCAACTTTGAATAGTTGTAAAACTTGTGCCTACTGATTTGTCTGATTATGGCAACTTTCCTTAATAGTATAAAAGGAGCGTATTTGAGTAAAATAGAATCTGAAATTCAAGAATTCAAGACTTGTCAATACCATTTGTAAAATGACTTAAACATTTTCAGTATTTTAAAGATTTATAGACAGTTTTAACTATGCGAAGAATCCAAGATTTTGATGGTAACAGGGACCTTAAAGAAACTGCATGTGTACATATGTGTGGCTATGCACATACATATGATATCTGGATTTGACAAGAACACTTTAAAATGGCTTCAAAGCAAAATAGACCTGCAAAATATTGGAAGGCACATTTGTATAACAAAGAATGACCTTTGGTCAGGGAGGAGTAACAGCAGTAACCTGAAATTCAATATAAAATTGTTGTAAAATGAGTCCATAAGAAGGCAGAGTAAATGTCTACAGATTTGTGAAAATTTCAACATTTTTTCAAATAAATGTACTCACAAATGTTCCATAAAATAATGTAGAGGTAATACTATAGAATTCCCATCCCAAATGTCCCCTTATAAATTTATAAATCCACCATCAATTAAATGCTAAATAATGAGAACAAAGTGAAAAATGTATGTCATAATAGTATGGATAAGGAATAGAAGGTTTTTGAAGTTAGCTATTTATGCAGCTATATTACTGAAGCGTCAGTCCCAGTTCTGAGACACATGACCGTTATTCTGGAACCTTGATTTCCATAGCAGTGACACATAGATTTTGTTGAAATGAAGATTCTGGCATGTCTGGGTGGCGCCTGGGAGTCTGCCAGCCTGACAAGTCTCGGTGTGATCCTGATGTTGCAGGTGCAAGGACCACACTTTTTGAGGACTGAGGACCTATGCTTTCTGGGGAAGAGTAAACTGGCTTTCATTAAGGCTGCTGATTTTGCTAAGATAGGAAGGATGGTTTAAAGCTTTTGCTTTCCTTTCTAACTAGAATCGGAGAAGGCAATGGCACCCCACTCCAGTACTCTTGCCTGGAAAATCCCATGGATGGAGGAGCCTGGCGGGCTGCAGTCCATGGGGTTGCTAAGAGTCAGACACGACTGAGCAACTTCACTTTCACTTTTCACTTTCTTGCATTGGAGAAGGAAATGGCAACCCACTCCAGTGTTCTTGCCTGGAGAATCCCAGGGACAGGGAGCCCAGTGGGCTGCTATCTATGGGGTCGCACAGAGTTGGACACGACTGAAGTGACTTAGCAGCTAACTAGAATATGGAGAATAATAGGTGTTTGTGAATCTCAAACACTCAGCTTCCTTCTTTTTCTGTCCAGGAAGTTTGAAACAAGCAGGCACCAGAGTGTGTGTGTGTGTGTGTGTGTGTGTGTGTGTGTGTGTGTATACACGCGCACGCGCACACTTGCGTGTAACTATGTATGTGTGTCTGTGCACAATGTCCAGGGCACAGTAGTGCCCCACCCCCGCCCCCACCTGTGTTAAGGGAAGTGTGCCAGCAGCTCTCCTGCGAGTTCCCTTGGTTTGAACTTGAATTCATCTAAGCGCACCAAGTTTAGAGAATTGCCGGGTTCAAAATATGCCCCGTTTCTGAGGCTAAGCTGCAGCTTAGTTCACACATTTCACATTTTTCATGTGGATGCCGCAAAGGTTGCCTGGAATTTGGAGATAAGCCTAGGATTATCCTGCTTTAAAGTCATCATGAAGCCTTGTTAGAGGTCTCAAGTTAAGTTGTTAAATGTATTTCTGAGAGCTTACTAGGAAAAAAAAAAAAAAAAACAACCGCTAACTTTGGTGAGCTTCATATAGCAAAAGCTGTGTTGGCTTTGAAATTTTACCTGCAGGCCTACACCTTCCTGTTTTTATAGACAGTAGGCTTACATTTTGAGGCTAAAACAACACTCTGTTTACCAAGCTCACTGCAGAGAATATCTAAACCAAGAAGTGCTCACATGTTCCTTTTTTTTTAAAAATGCATTTTGATAACTAGGTCAACTGGGTAAATCCAAGCTGATTTTTAAAAATCATTTTGCAATATTTATAACAATTCTATAATTTGAAACTACTTTATCATTTTTCTCTATTGATATGAAACCAGTTTTAAAGAATTCATAATCAGAATGATTCTGGAACTACGAATTCCAAGGGGTATTACAGTCACGCTATTAACGTGGCTACTCTGTTGGCTCTGCTTTTTCAGATGTAGCTGTTCTATTGACCTGGAGGACGTAAAATAGAAAGCAGTAGTGTCTGATTAACTCTTACCAAAATATTATCACCTGTAGCTAAAGGACATGAGAGAATCAGAAGAGGTGTAGGGCAAAGGTGTTAAAATGCATACTAAACAGACCTGGAGCTAAAGTGTATTTCTGAAAATAAACATGAAGTGTAATGTTTCAGAAAGAATTTCCTGAAGGAGAACAAAACATCCCCTATATTTTCTATTACTTTATAATTTGTCTAGAATACTTGATTTTTAAGGAATTGGTGAGGAAAAAAACCTTCTGATTTCTGAGTTATATCAAAAAAATCATAAAGTATAATAGCTTTAAAAAATATGGATATAAGTCATATCTAACTAATGAGCAGAGAAAGTTTCTTTGTCTTTGAGGGCCTGTAAATATGAGAGGACTGGCAATATCTTCCTCCTCTTCTAATAGTAAAAACAATCCTGAATGAGTTTTGATGAGCATTAAGGTCACAGAATAATTTAGGAAGATGCTATGCTCTATTTATCCTCTTTGTGTTGAAATTCTAAAATTTATATTTTTTTCTTCAATATCTGTAAAACTACCTACTTTTGGTAAAACTTTTTTTTTAGTGTTAATGCAATATTAATTTTTCTACCATGTTATAAATGACTACAACTTACCTCCATATGCCTTCAATGAAGGTAGGACTCTGATTGCACCTGGGGATGGTGAGGGGACAGATAGATGTGTGGGTGGATGGATGGACAGATAGAATGATTGATTGATTTAGTCTTGTAAAAATGATTTGATTAAATTGAGAGGATCACCTCAATTTATGGAGTATGGAGAGTATTGATGCTGTTTTTCAGGACAGTATTTGGTGAGGCGACTGAAGTGACTTAGCAGCAGCAGCAGCAGCCAGAAACTGAGAACAGTTGCTCTGCTATGGAGCTGCTGCTGCTGCTGCTGCTAAGTCGCTTCAGTCGTGTCCGACTCTGTGCGACCCCATAGACGGCAGCCCACCAGGCTCTCCCATCCCTTGGATTCTCCAGGCAAGAACACTGGAGTGGATTGCCATTTCCTTCTCCAATGCATGAAAGTGAAAAGTGAAAGTGAAGTCACTCAGTCGTATCTGACTCTTAGCGACCCCATGGACTGCAGCCTACCAGGCTCCTCCATCGACTCTTTTCCAGGCAAGAGTACTGGAGTGGGGTGCCATTGCCTTCTATGCTCCTATGGAGCACAGTTCCTTTATCAGCCAAAGAGGTCTCCATCACAACCTCCCTGGATAGCTTAGATAACCAAGAGTCACTTATCTGCATTTGTTAAAGAAATATGAGACACCAAGAGGTTCATTTACCCAAAGTCATACAGTTCATTGTCAGTATGAGGATTCTAACCTGTGTTTATTATGTTGATTTTCTAGATTTTCCACAATTCAGAAAGTGACAGTGATGCTTTTAAACACCAATATTTTATCAGATGAGATTCTGTAATGGGAAACAAAAATTTGAAAGGAAGGTTTCTCCTATTCCTATACTAGGGATGCTCATGAACCCTAACATTCTATCAGATGGAGTTCTGTAATCTGAAACAACAATTTGAAAGGAAAGTCTCTATTTCATAACCTTTAGAATTATGATATAATATATAATAGTATTAAGGTATTTTTATCATGTCTTTCAAAGTTTACTCCTACACATACCATCAGACTTGTGAAATGAAAAGTAATATTCTCTAAAACTTCCCCTTTTAAAAGTTTAATGATTTTCAAATAATACTTCCCACTTTATCACTCCCAGGAATAGAATAACTAAAGGAAAGATTTACGAAAGCATTAAAATAATTGTTAGGGGAAGCACACTGATTGAAACTGCCAGGCACCACAGTAACCATTTACATGAGTTACTTTACAACAGGAGGTCTTGGTAAGGAACATGGAACTAATAAGCCACCACCAACCAGAACAGTTAGGGAAAGGTCAAAAGGAGACACCACATGTCTGACCACCTCCCAGAATCCTGCTTGCTGGCGTCCATCTTGACTGAACAAGGTGTGCATCACGAGGAAGGACTCTGAGTCAGAATGATTGGCTGAAGACAACCTGGAAACGAATCCCATCACCATAAAACCTGAGGCTGCAAGCCATGTGGCAGAGCAGTTCTCCTTACCCTACTGCTTCCCCTCACACACCCCCAAGCCCCTGGGCGCCCTTTCCCAGTAAAATCTCTTGCTTTAGCAGCACATGTGTTTCTTGGACAATTTATTTCTGAGTGTTAGACAAGAGCCCAGTTTCAGACCCTGGCAGGGGTCCTCCTTTCTGCAACATATTGATTCTCCTTAAAAATGTCCGCTAGGTAAGTCAAAATCACTACCACACTCCCAGCCAATACTGTCTATATTCTTTCACTTCATGAAAAGCAATGACATTGACCATTCTGAACACAATTCTTTTCCAGGAACATGCTATGTAGAAGGGCTTGTCCATCAGAGTCGCTACTACACAAAAATTCAAAAATCAAGACCACTCTTCTCTCCCCCTTCAAGGACTTTCCATGGAAAGCACCTTTGAGAAATATTCAACAAAAAAATTCTCTACAAACCACGATTTACTGCTAGCAAGTGTTTCCTCTCTATTATCCTCAGGTCAAAATTTTGTTGTTGGACATACTTTACCAAGACAAAGCTAATTATGTAGAAAATTCTCTACAGATATCTCTTATTTCTCTTGGTACCAGTCAACCAAAAAATATCGTTTATTTGGTTATGTACCTACCATCCCAGATCTTTACTCCCTTTTTCATTCATTTAATAAAATTAAAAGCAAAATTTTAGCTTTAACACATGAAATGTGCATTTTTAGCCTGAGGTAATAATGACCACTTTGAAACAAGTAGCCTCAATTAAAATTTAAAAAAAAAGAAATTTCTGTGTTATTTAAATTAATTTAATGAGTACATTTAATTTTAAATACTTTTTAGATACTTATTTAACACATATTTACCTAAGAAATGCAAAGCAAAAGGTACTTTGAAATCAACCTGAATTACCAAGTTGGTAGTTTAGTATTTAACAGAACAACAGACAACTTTCTTTTGTCACATAAACTTCAGCACATACAAATAGACCACAAATCCGGAATCAGTATTTGAAGTGAATCATTGCAGACAAAAACGTTACAGAAACCTCAAAACTAACACACCAAGTGGTTTTACTTTTATAGAATTTTTAAGTACTATGAAGAATAGTTTTCTGTGTGCAAATGAAATTTCCCAAACTTCAAGAAATTTCCCAAACTTCATAGAAACTCAAGATGCATTCTCTTGTAACACAGGAAAAATAGACAAACTTGTTTACTGCCATTCTTAAATACAGTATAGCTAAGCCAAACGCCTTCATGCAAAGATACAGAAGGTAGATGAATATCTTTAGAAAAAGTTTCTGCCTGTCCACCAGCCAAGATAGAAAGATTTTGCTTATCCTGTAGTATTAACAATTCCTGTATTTAGAGCAAATATGATTTATCAAATCCTAAACTCAAGAAACTGTCTATAATCATATTCCCCTGACTTACAAACCAATTGTGTTTATCAGAATAGTAAAAAACAGTAAAACAATGCTAAATTTTTAAATACTCTGCACTCCAGGCCTTTTTGTTGTTATTTTTCAGATACAATAAAATAGCTAAAATCGTCAAGTCAAAATATTTCTTTGTGTTACTTACCATTTCCAATATTTATGAAATAACAGAAGCACAGCCTGGAGAAACCATCTTGCTAGTAAACAACAGCAGATCTTTTTCAGAAATGGGAACAGGTTTTACAGTTCTACTGGAATATATCACCATTCATATGTACTCACCATATTTCACAGTGTTTTTTTCTAAAGCTGAAGATAGAACTTAAGGCATTCTGCCAACACCTGTCTAATTCACAAGAGAAATGCAATGTAAATTTCTTACAGATACCCCAAATGATGCCAATAACTTATCCATTTCATTTTGCATTTGGCCAACATTTTACAAAATCACATCACCACAGCATAGACAAAACTTCATAATCACCTTTCAGATAGAATCAGCAAGAAGCCATTACAATAATCCTCTGCCTTATTTTAAAAGCCTGTAACAATTATGCAGGTGATAATAGAATCACATAAAATGGTATCAACAGTGACTTACCTCTATCACTGAAGTCATCAACCAGGATGATTTCTGCAATCAGACTCTCTGGGGTTCGGTTGATGATGCTGTGTATGGTCCGAAGGAGGGAAGTCCAGCCTTCGTTATGGAATGGGATAATGATGCTGGTGTTTGGCAGCCTTTCCAGGTACATCTTGTGCTTACAGCTGGAGTTGAAAGAGGAGGGCGAGGCTATGTTAGATGCAAAACGGTAGTACATTTTATATTGCCATTGACTCACTGTGTTAGCAGACAACTGTGAAAATTAGACTTTGCCTAATGGTTTCCCAGGCAGAGCTTCTACATCGTTATAGCTACTCTACCCATTCTTGGGATTTATTAATGATTCCCTTTCACATCCACTCTCTTTTTTGTTTTTTGAATGTGCCAATTTCACATTTATTCAGGTACAGATAATGTGCTTGACTCAACAAGGTTAAATAATAAGAAGCTCTGTTGTACTATAAAACCAGGTGAATAGTTTACTCCAATGATTCTGAGTTGATTTTGCCATAATTTCCTCAGCTATGCCCACTTTTGTATACTGACTTCATCTATGCTTTTCTATACCAGTGGCTCCAAAAGAAGGTAAGAATGGCACTAAAATGTCATGCTTTTCTTAATATATATTTTCTCTATTGCAATCTAATAGTAATGAGGACAAATTTTATGTATTAACATCATTTCCATTGAGCACATGATTCATGTTTGGGTGGATTTCCGGGAAGTTTTGGAAGTTTAACTTCTGTAATATTTATGCCCAAATAATCAGTTAAAGTTGGGTTATGGTCTCCATGGCTAGGCGGTGTTTAAGGCTCTAGGGGACAAAAGAGACTTAAAGTGAAAATTTAATCTTAAATAATCACATACTGATGCAACCTCATGGTTGAGACTACAGTGAGATTCAAATCATGACACTACGACGTTTGTTATGAGAACTATACAGATCTCATATTTCTGTTATCACTGTGAAGTAATCTGGGATGTCAAATAGGAAGTAGGTCTTAACTCTGGGCATAGTTACAAGCAATTTAGTATATGTCATGGCTATGCTTTCAATATTCTTGAATTATTTAAGTAATTTATAAATAGGGCAGAAAACTGGGTCTCAAATCTCATTTAATTTTTAGTTCAGCGTTGGTCATATTTGCCCAAGCTTTATGAAGGATAATGAATTCACTTGGTGAAACATTTGAGTTACTTTAAAAATAATACAGAATGAAATTTTAATCAATTATCAAAATTCAGTGATTTTCCTGACATGGACAACCTGAAGAAAAAAAGAGAGAGAGCAAAAATCTGGAAACAGACACAGTTTCTGCTTAAAAGCAAAAACATCTAACAATTTGTCTTTTGCCAGAAATGGCTACTGTTTAATTTACATGAGAAAACAAAACAAAGTATAAATTCTGAAGCATGCATAGATTCTACCAGTATGCATAGAACATACCAGAATATTCAAGACATTACCTACAATGTTTTTAGTCAATTACTTCAATACTTTATTTTTCTATGATCTCAATAGGATAACTTAAATATTGCTGTGGATATAAAATAGATCTTGTCTTACAGCTTCAGATGATAGAATATTAGTAAAATACAATTAAAGAAAAAAATTATCCTGCAAGTTACCATAAAATGACATATTTTAGACAATTTAAATATAAAAATATAGACATTTCTTTCTATCTTGTCACTTTATTATCACTTTATTTGAACTCAGATTTTAAAAATTGTAAAAATATTTATAAAAATGGTAGATTTCGATGTTTTCAAATACAATTGACAGAACTTGGCTCAGACGGTTAAGCGTCTGTCTACAATGTGGGAGCCTCAGGTTCAGTCCCTGAGTCGGGAAGATCCCCTGGAGAAGGAAATGACAATCCACTCCAGTACTATTGCCTGGAAAATCCCACGGACAGAGGAGCCTGGTAGGCTACATGTAGTCCATGGGGTCGCAAAGATTCGGACACGACTGAGCGACTTCACTTCACTTCACTTCTTCAGGAAAAAATCATCAAAATGATACCATGAAATGGGCATGCTGCTAAGTTGCTTCAGTCGTGTCCGACTCTGTGCGACCCCATAGACGGCAGCCCACCAGGCTCCCCCACCCCTGGAATTCTCCAGGCAAGAACACTGGAGTGGGTTGCCATTTCCTTCTTCAACCCATGATAGTGAAAAGTGAAAGTGAAGTCGCTCAGTCCTGTCTGACTTTTAGCGAAATGGGCATAAAAGCCCTATAAAAGACATGCTCCTTAAAGAACCAGGGCTTCCCTGGTGGTTCCATGGTAAAGAATCTGCCTGCAATGCTGGAGACCCATGTTTGACCCCTGGGTCAGGAAGATCCCCTGGATGAGGGAATGGCAATCCATTCCAGTATTCTGACCTGGAGAACTCCATGGGTAGAGAAGCCTGGCAGGTTAAAGTTCATGGGGTCGCAGTCAAAGATGACTGAGTGACTTCACAAAGGAACATATTCCTTTAGGGATAATATAAAATGATTTTAAAGAACAATATATGAAACATACGTGTCAGTGATTTCCAAGAGTATAGTGAGATGGGTGCTTTCACATATAATGAACAAAGATGGAAAAGAATGCTAAAGGAATTCAGTGCATCTTATCATAATTACAGAGTTAGCCATTCAACAAACCCAAAGATCTGAGACAAAGGTGTTTTCCTATATCAACATTCAGTTCAGTTCAGTCACTCAGTCATGTCCAACTCTTTGTGACTCTATGGACTGCAGCACGCCAGGCTCCCCGTCCATCACCAACTCTGGGAGCTCACTCAAAATCATGCCCATTGATTCAGTGATGCCATCAAACCATCTCATACTCTGTTGTCCCCTACTCCTCCTGCCTTCAGTCTTGTCCAGCATCAGGGTCTTTTCCAGTGAGTCAGTTCTTCACATCAGGTGGCCAAAGAAGTGGAGCTCCATTTGAATGCAGAGTTCCAAAGAATAGCAAGGAGAGATAAGAAAGACTTCTTCAGCGATCAATGCAAAGAAATAGAAGAAAACAATAGAATGGGGAAGACTAGAGATCTCTTCAAGAAAATTAGAGATACCAAGGGAACATTTCATGCAAGATGGGCTCGATAAAGGACAGAAATGGTAGGGACCTAACAGAAGCAGAAGATATTAAGAAGAGGTGGCAAGAATACACTGAAGAACTGTACAAAAAAGATCTTCAAACCCATATAATCGTGACGGTGTGATCACTCACACTCACCTAGAGCTAGACATCCTGAACCGTGAAGTCAAGTGGGCCTTAGGAAACATCACTATGAACAAAGCTAGTGGAGGTGATGGAATTCCAATTGAGCTATTTCAAATCCTAAAAGATGATGCTGTGAAAGTGCTGCCCTCAATATGCCAGCACATTTGGAATAGTCAGCAGTGGCCACAGTCCTGGGAAAGGTCAGTTATCATTCCAATCCCAAAGAAAGGCAATGCCAAAGAATGCTCCAACTACCACACAATGCACTCATCTCACATGCTAGTAAAGCAATACTCAAAATTCTCCAAGCCAGGCTTCAGCAATATATGAACCATGAATTTCCAGATGTTCAAGCTGGTTTTAGAAAAGGCAGAGGAACCAGAGATCAAATTGCCAACATCCTCTGGATCATGGAAAAAGCAAGAGAGTTCCAGAAAAACATCTATTTCTGTTTTATTGACTATGCCAAAGCCTTTGACTGTGTGGATCACAATAAACTGTGGAAAATTCTGAAAGAGATGGGAATGCCAGACCACCTGACTTGCCTCTTGAGAAACCTGTATGCAGGTCAGGAAGCAACAGTTAGAACTGGACATGGAACAACAGACTGGTTCCAAATAGGAAGAGGAGTATGTAAAAGCTGTATATTGTCACCCTGCTTATTTACCTTCTATGCAGAGTACATCATGAGAAATGCTGGGCTGGAAGAAACACAAGCTGGAATCAAGATTGCCAGGAGAAATATCAATAACCTCAGATATGCAGATGACACTATCCTTATGGCAGAAAGTGAAGAACAAAAGCGCCTCTTGATGAAAGTGAAAGAGGAAAGTTAAAAAGTTGGCTTAAAGCTCAACATTCAGAAAACGAAGATCACGGCATCCAGTCCCATCACTTCATGGCAAATAGATGGGAAAACAGTGGAAATAGTGTCAGGCTTTATATTTCTGGGCTCCAAAAATCACTGCAGATGGTGATTGCAGCCATGAAATTAAAAGATGCTTACTCCTTGGAAGGAACATTATGACCAATTTAGACAGCATGTTAAAAAGCAGAGACATTACTTTGTCAAAAAATGTCCATCTAGTCAAGGCTATGGTTTTTCCAGTGGTCACGTATGGATGTGAGAGTTTGACTGTGAAGAAGGCTGAGTGCCAAAGGATTGATGCTTTTAAACTGTGGTGTTGGAGAAGACTCTTGAGAGTCCCTTGGACTGCAAGGAGATCCAACATGTCCATCCTAAAGGAGATCAGTCCTGGATGTTCATTGGAAGGACCGACATTTAGCTGAAACTCCAATACTTTGGCCACCTGATGCGAAGGGCTGACTCATTTCAAAAGACCCTGATGCTGGGATAGATTGAGGGCAGGAGGATAAGGGGACGGCAGAGGATGAGATGGTTGGATGGCATCACCAACTCAATGGGTATGGGTTTGGGTGGACTCCAGGAGTTGGTGATGGACAGGGAGGCCTGGCGTGCTGCAGTTCATGGCGTCACAAAGAGTCGGACATGACTGAGCGACTGAACTGTACTGAACTGAACTTCAGCATCAGGCCTTCCAATGAATATTCAGGACTGATTTTCTTTACGATTGATTGGTTGGATCTCCTTGCAGTCCAAGGGACTCTCCAGAGTCTTATGCAACACCACAGTTCAAGAGCATCAACTCTTTGGTGCTCACCATTTTTTACGGTCCAACTCTCATAGGCATATATGACTACTGGAAAAAACAGCTTTAACTATACAGGCCTCTGTTGGTAAATTAATGTCTTTGTTTTTTTAAATATGCTGTCTATGTTGGTCATAGCTTTTCTTCCAAGGAGCAAGTGTCTTTAATTTTATGGCTCCAATTACTATCTGTTGTGATTTTGGAGCCCCAGAAAATAAAATCTGTCACTGTTTCCATTGTTTCCTCATCTATTTGCCATGAAGTAATAGGACCAGATGCCATGACCTGAGTTTTTTTAATGTTGAGTTTTGTATTATCCTGAATATTGATATTCAGGGTATCAGTATATCAAAACATCAAATATTAATATATCAAAATATCAAAATTAACATATCAAAATATCAAAACATCATACCTAACAATGATCTGGGAATGTAACTGATATTCCCAAGAGGAAAATTATTCTTTTAACATTTAGAGGAGATACTGTACACATTGCTTGCTTGTTTTTTAAATAAGAGCTGTATTCAGACTAATACACTATAGCAGGGTTTCCAACCCCTGGGCCATGGATCAGTTCATGTTAGGAACCCGGCTGCAAAGCAGGACATGAGCAGTGAGCAAGTGAAGCTTCTTTGTATTTATAGCTGCTCCCTATTGTTTGCATGACCTTCTGAGCTCTACCTCCTCTCAGATCAGCAGTGGCATTAGATTTTCATAGGAGCATGGACCCTACTGTTCCTGAATCATTCCAAAACAATCTCCCTCATGTCATCTATGGAAAAATTGTCTTCTGCGAGACCCTGGTGCCAAAAACGTTGGGGACTGCAAAGCAATCAATAGGCTTCAGGATTTAAGGATATGTTTAACAGCTATATATAATCCATTCAAGAAAATAGGCAGACTTGTGAGGATGGGAGACTGATCATGGGCAAAAAAGCCTTTGCTCATAAAAATATTTTAAGTAATTTCTATATAAGGGATGTGAAAGTATCTTTCTGTTCATTCGTGTGTTCAGTTCACAATGATTTGCTATTGGCTTACTCTTAGCCAGGATGCAAATTGGAGATTGAAAACAGAGAAGGAACCCCAGTTTCTGACTTTAAGATATTTATGTTATAATAGGAGATATGGAATGTTAAAAGGCAAAGATTTAAAGGGGAATTGATATGTAGATGTGCACAAGCATTTGAGAGTGCGGCCCCTGAATCAGTTCAAAAAGTACTGCAGAAATGCAAGTGAGAGTTAAAAGGGGCCTGCAAAAGACCAGCTTGAGATATATTTAGGAAAGTAATTGACATGACTTAGTAACTGTCTAGGAGAAACAGTTATGGAGGACCCCCACGTTTTGGACATTGACAACTGATGTATGAAATACAGATGAAGATAAGAACACAGTGCGTGAGGGATATTTGAGGGCTCCAAGACTTGAGGGTAAAGATGAATTCAATTTTGACCACATTAAGTTTGAAGTGTCTAAATGATATCTGTTAGCTAAAAGACGACCAGGACCCCAAAAGAGTGTCTAACAGGCTTTAATGGCTAAGCACTCCCGGGCGGGGTTCCTGGACCCGAACGAGGCAGGTCGAGGACGAGTTGAACATGAAAACAGATCCTTTGCTCCCTGTCCTGCTTGCTCATTTCTGTTCCCTTCCAGCTTAAAAGACCCTAATTCTTTCAATTCTAGTATATGATAGACAGCAAAAGAGACACAGATGTAAAGAACAGACGTTGGACTCTGTGGGAGAAGGCGAGGGTAGGATGATGATTTGAGAGAATAGCATTGAAACATGTATATTATCCTATGTGAAACAGAACGTCAGTCGAGGTTTGATGCATGAGACAGGGTGCTCAGGGCTAGTGCACTGGGATGACCCTGAGGGATGGGATGAGGAGGGAGTTGGGAGAGAGGGTCAAGATGAGGAACACATGTACACCCAGGGCTGATTCATGTCAATGTATGGGGAAAATCACCACAATATTGTAAAGTAACTAGCCTCCAATTAAAATAATAAAAAAAGACCCTAATTCTAGGAACAAGATTCACTTAGCAGCTCAACCTAACTCCTGACTTACACTCTCCTGAATGCACACTATGCCTTGTCTAACCTGCTGATTCTTTTCCTGGATAAAAAGAAGTAAGGATGAAGAATAAAGTAGCTAAAAAAAAATGACTAGCTCTCTACCCCAGCAGCCCCTTAGTAACCCTGCAGGCAGATCATGCAGGCAAGATAACATCAGAAGAGATGTTCATGCAGTGGAGAATGATCAGAACCCAACATCCTGCTCTGATAGAGTCACTGAGATTCTTCCCCATTTCCCCCTTTAAAACTGGTCATGGCCCAGGAGAATCTTCAGAGTTGATCTCTGGACAAATCCACCTTCTCCTCAGATTGTTGGCTTTTCTGATTAAAGCACCTTTCCTGTCTATTCACACTTGCCTGCACAATTGCACTCATCTCACATGCTAGTAAAGTAATGCTCAAAATTCTCCAAGCCAGACTTCAGCAATATGTGAACCGTGAACTCCCTGATGTTCAAGCTGGTTTTAGAAAAGGCAGAGGAACCAGAGATCAAATTGCCAACATCCGCTGGATCATGGAAAAAGCAAGAGAGTTCCAGAAAAACATCTATTTCTGCTTTCTTGACTATGCCAAAGCCTTTGACTGTGTGGATCACAGTAAACTGTGGAAAATTCTGAAAGAGATGGGAATACCAGACCACCTGACCTGCCTCTTGAGAAATCTGTATGCAGGTCAGGAAGCAACAGTTAGAACTGGACATGGAACAACAGACTGGTTCCAAATAGGAAAAGGAGTACGTCAAGGCTGTATATTGTCACCCTGCTTATTTAACTTATATGCAGAGTACATCATGAGAAATGCTGGACTGGAAGAAACACAAGCTGGAATCAAGATTGCTGGGAGAAATATCAATAATCTCAGATATGCAGATGACACCACCCTTATGGCAGAAAGTGAGGAGGAGCTAAAAAGCCTCTTGTTGAAAGTGAAAGAGGAGAGTGGAAAAGTTGGCTTAAAGCTCAACATTCAGAAAACGAAGATCATGGCATCTGGCCCCATCACTTCATGGGAAATAGATGGGGAAACAGTAGAAACAGTGTCAGACTTTGTTTTTTTGGGCTCCAAAATCACTGCAGATGGTGACTGCAGCCATGAAATTAAAAGGCGCTTACTCCTTGGAAGAAAAGTTATGACCAACCTAGATAGTATATTCAAAAGCAGAGACATTACTTTGCCGACTAAGGTCCGTCTAGTCAAGGCTATGGTTTTTCCTGTGGTCATGTATGGATGTGAGAGTTGGACTGTGAAGAAGGCTGAGCGCAGAAGAATTGATGCTTTTGAACTGTGGTGTTGGAGAAGACTCTTGAGAGTCCCTTGGACTGCAAGGAGATCCAACCAGTCCATTCTGAAGGAGATCAACCCTGGGATTTCTTTGGAAGGAATGATGCTAAAACTGAAGCTCCAGTACTTTGGGCACCTTATGCGAAGAGTTGACTCATTGGAAAAGACCCTGATGCTGGGAGGGATTGGGGGCAGGAGGAGAAAGGGACGACCGAGGATGAGATGGCTGGATGGCATCACAGACTCAATGGACGTGAGTCTGAGTGAACTCCAGGAGTTGGTGATGGACAGGGAGGCCTGGCATACTGCGATTCATGGGGTCGCAAAGAGTCGGATAGGACTGCGCGACTGAACTGAACTGATGCATGTACATGGGTTTCTATGTGTATCTATCATCTATGTGTCTGCTACCTATCATCTATCTATTATCTAACTATTTATCATCTATCATCCATGCAGCTATCCATCTATCCATTCATCCATCCATCCATTCATCTATCATCCCTCTATCTATCCGTTTATCTCACATCCATCCATCTATCTATCCATCTATTCATCACCTATCTATCTATCTATGCTCAAATAAAGATCTGACTTACTGGAAACACAGGTTGATGAGTAACAGCTCCAGCAATGATGCCAGAGCATCACCACCGTCTCTACAGCATCACCGTGCTAGTACCTGCCAAGTTGGTCTTACCATCAGTACCAGCAGTCAACTGAGTGCTTTCTCTCATCTCTGACAAAAGGCAGATCAAAAGTTCAGAGGCACATGAATGCCATAGAGCAAGTGTCAGGCAATGAAGCTGGGGAGAAAGCAGTTCTATAGTGAAACATCTCTGAGGTGTTTTCTGTATCATCCCCATGGTTTTCCAGCAAGATGGTGCCTCAGGCACCCACAGGGGTAAGCATCAGGATGGGGATCTTTGACTGGCTGATTTCCCTTCCCTGTCTCACCTCATTACCCTCCTTGCCCAAGTATACTCTGTGATGATCTCTTTAAAAGTAATGCAGTCAAATTGTGTCTGAGAGTCTACTTTAGGGGAAACCAGTCTGAAACAATCAGCCTGCCAGTGCAGGAGACACAGAAGACTTGGGGTTGACCCCTGGGTCAGGAACATCCCCTGGAGGAGGAAATGGAAACTCACTCCAGTATTCTTGCTGGAGAGTTCCATGGACAGAGGAGCCTGGCAGGCTACAGTCCATGGGGTCACAAAGAGTCGGACATGACTGAGCATGTACCCACATTACATTATATGTAGCCTTAGTCTAATAAGTGGACTGTTAGTAATAAAGTTGCCTTCTTTACATAGATGCCTGTAATTTTTTTCAATAAGACTACACTGAAAACTCACTCATAATTATTCCTCAAATATTGAAAAATCACTTTTTATACATTAGACTATTGAGGTTTAAATGTGGCTTTGCCACCTGTGTGAAAATGGGTCCGTTTTTTAACTTCTATAAGACTAGTTTTCTCATGTGTAACAATATAAAATCAAAAAATCATAATTTTTTGTGAAGGAGAACTAAATTAGATAATCCATACAAAGCATTTAGTACAGTATTATATTTGATAATAGTTTTTTTTTAATTATTGTTGCTGTTATTATTGCTTTTTTAAAAAATATTTTTTTGATATGGAATTGAATTTGTTCTCATGTTTTGGTTGTTTGGCCATGAGGAATATGGGATCTTAGTTCCCAGCCAGATACTGAACCCACATCTCCTGCATTGAAACATGAAATCTTAACCACTGTATCATCAGGGAAGTCCACCGTTGTTTTAACAGTTGTTATTTTATCTGTCAAGTCCTCTGTGAAATACGCTAGGAAACAAGGAGAGACACAAACTGAGTGAGAGAAAGTGAGAGACACATGATAAAAAGATTAATAAATTAGTTTCCTCCCTTAAGGATTCACAGACCAGTGGACAGATGCATAAAATGATTAGACTCAAATGAGACAAGGGACATAATAGACGGCACAGAGGCCCTGAAGAGCCCACAGGAGGTATGACCAACTTTGTCTGAAAGAACTAGGGATGCCTTTATAGATGAGTCTGTATGTAGAAAACAGATCATGGAGGATCTTGAAAGTGATTCTAAGAAATCTGGACATTAGCCTGCAGTCAATGGGAAGAATTTCCCATACTGTTAATGATGGGGAAGGCAGGATACTGTTTATAATTCCTCTGACATCTGGGTAAATGATGCACCAAGACAGCAAAGATGAAAGGAAGAAAGTTTGGAAATTGTAATAGCTTGGGCAAAAATAATGAGGGTGCTGATCTGATTTTTACTCTAAGGAAAGACAGCCTGTTTGTGGTGGTGCCTGAACTGATTAAATTATATTTAGTCATCCCAGCATTTAAGCTGCTCCAAAGGAAATTGAATTCACTCTCAAAGTCAGCCATTGCATTGGCCAAGCTATTGTTCAGATGACTGCTTCTCATTATTACTAGAAGTATTGAAGCATATCCAGAATTGTGTTAAGAATCTGCAACCTGGGGGCGGTTTTCAAGATGGCGGAGGAATAGGACGGAGAGACCACTTTCTCCCGCACAAATTCATCAAAAGAACATTTCAACGCTGGGTAAATTCTACAGGGCAGCTTCTGAANTGTATAGCAAAATGAACACAGTATTGTAAAGCAAAATAAACTGAAAAATAAAAATTAATTTAAAAAAATCAACCATTCTAATTCATCATATGAACCACCTAAAGAAGAAAAACCATATGATCATATCAAATGATGCAATAAAAGAATTTGAAAATTTTAGCATTAGTTCATGACAAAACTTTTCAACAAGCCAAGAACAGAAGAAAATTTCATCTATCTGACAAAGGGCATGTATTAAAACTCTACAAATAACATAATGGGTACTGGTAAAATATGAAATGCTTTTCCTAAAATCAGGAACATGGCAACGATTCACACTAAAACCAATCCTAGTCAATATTGTACTAGAAGTCTTAGCAAGTGTAATAAGGGAAGAAAAATAAATATAAGGCATAAAGATTGGAAGTGAAGAAATTAAATTGTCCTTATTTGCAGATAGCATGACTGTTTATGTATAAATTTTTAAAGAATAAATAATAATAATAGTAACCATTCTAGAATGAAAATTAGGATTAAGCAAGATTAAAGAATACAAAGTCAATACACAAAATTTATTATTTCTGTATACTTGTAATATACAATTTGAAAACAAAACAATCCATTTAGAGTAGTTCCAAAGGAATGAAACGATTTGGTATAAATCTAATAGGCAGTGTCAGACTTTTTTTTGGGGGGGTGCTCCAAAATCACTGCAGATGGTGACTGCAGCCATGAAATTAAAAGATGTAATTCTACTAAAATCTATAAATGATTTTTATAGATACTTTGTAGAATGGACAAGCTTATTCTAACGAAGATCATGGCATCTGGCCCCATCACTTCATGGGAAATAGATGGGGAAACAGTAGAAACAGTGTCAGACTTTGTTTTTTTGGGGGGGCCTCCAAAATCACTGCAGATGGTGACTGCAGCCATGAAATTAAAAGATGTAATTCTACTAAAATCTATAAATGATNAAGCTCAACATTCAGAAAACGAAGATCATGGCATCTGGCCCCATCACTTCATGGGAAATAGATGGGGAAACAGTAGAAACAGTGTCAGACTTTGTTTTTTTGGGCTCCAAAATCACTGCAGATGGTGACTGCAGCCATGAAATTAAAAGGCGCTTACTCCTTGGAAGAAAAGTTATGACCAACCTAGATAGTATATTCAAAAGCAGAGACATTACTTTGCCGACTAAGGTCCGTCTAGTCAAGGCTATGGTTTTTCCTGTGGTCATGTATGGATGTGAGAGTTGGACTGTGAAGAAGGCTGAGCACAGAAGAATTGATACTTTTGAACTGTGGTGCTGGAGAAGACTCTTGAGAGTCCCTTGGACTGCAAGGAGATCCAACCAGTCCATTCTGAAGATCAACCCTGGGATTTCTTTGGAAGGAATAATGCTAAAACTGAAGCTCCAGTACTTTGGCCACCTTATGCGAAGGGTTGACTCATTGGAAAAGACCCTGATGCTGGGAGGGATTGGGAGCAGGAGGAGAAGGGGATGACCGAAGATGAGATGGCTGGATGGCATCACGGACTCAGTGGACGTGCGTCTGAGTGAACTCCAGGAGTTGGTGATGGACAGGGAGGCCTGGCGTGCTGCGATTCATGGGGTCACAAAGAGTCAGACACGACTGAGCAACTGAACTGAACTGAACTGAGAGTAGCTAAAACAGCTTTGAAAGAGAATAAACTTGGAGGAATCAAACTATGCAATTCTATGACTTATTATACAGCCACAGTAATTAAGACAACCTAGTATTGATGAAGGAATAGATACATAGATTAATGAAAAAGAAAGAGTCAAGAAACAACCCATGAAGATAATTGATTTTTTTATAAGCATGCAAAAGCCATTCAGTGACGAAAATATCAGTCAATCAATCAGTAAGTTCAGTCACTCAGTAGCGTCTGACTCTTTGCAACCCCATAGACTGCAGTACACTAGGCCTCCCTGTCCATCACCAATTCCCGAAGTTTACTCAAACTCATGTCCAATAAGTAGATGATGCCATCCAATCATCTCATCCTCTCTTGTCCCCTTCTCCTGCCTTCAATCTTTCCCAACATCAGGATCTTTTCAAATGAGTCAGTTCTTCACATCAGATGGCCAAAGTATTGGAGTTTCAGCTTCAGCATCAGTCCTATCAATGAATATTCAGGAAAATAAAGTCTGTCACTGTTTCCACTATTTCTCCATCTTTTTGCCATGAAGCGATGGGACCAGATGCTATGATCTTAGTTTTCTGAATGTTGAGTTTTAAGCCAACTTTTCCACTCTCCTCTTTCACTTTCATCAAGAGGTTTTTTAGTTCTTTTTTGTGAAGAAATTTTTTGTATAGTCCTCTGTATTCTTGCCACCTCTTCTTAATTATCTTCTGCTTCTGTTAGGTCCATACCATTTCTATCCTTTATTGAGCCCATCTTTGCATGACATGTTCCCTTGGTATCTCTAATTTTCTTGAAGAGATCTCTAGTCTTTCCCATTCGATTGTTTTCCTCTATTTCTTTGCAGTGATTGCTGAGTAAGGCTTTCTTATCTCTCTTTGCTATTCTTTGGAACTCTGCCTTCAAATGGGTATATCCTTCCTTTTCTCCTTTGCCTTTGCTTCTCTTCTTTTCTCAGCTATTTGTAAGGCCTCCTAGGACAACCACTTTGCCCTTTTGCATTTCTTTTTCTTAGGGATGGTCTTGATCCCTGCCTCATGTACAATGTCACAAACTTCTGTCCATAGTTCTTCAGGCACTCTGTCTATCAGATCTAATCCTTTGACTCTATATGTCACTTCTACTGTATAATCTTAAAGTACTGGTTTTCCCTACTTTCTTCAATTTAAGTCTCAATTTGACAATAAGGAGTTCATGATCTGAGTCACAGTCAGCTCCCAATCTTGTTTTTGCTGACTGTATAGAGCTTCTCCATCTTTGGCTGCAAAGAATATAATCAATCTGACTTCAGTATTGACCATCTGGTGATGTCCATGTGTAGAGTCTTCTCTTGTGTTGTTGGAAGAGGGTGTTTGGTATGACCAGTGCATTCTTTTGGCAAAACTCTACTAGCCTTTGCCCTGCTTCACTCTGTACTCCAAGACCAAATTTGCCTGTTACTCTAGGTATTTCTTGACTTCCTACTGACAAAACGTGGTCCACAGGAGAAGGAAATGGCAAATGCTTCAATATTCTTGCCTTGAGAATCCCATGAACACTATGAAAAGGCGAAACAATAGGACACTGAAAGATGAAATCCCCAGGTCGGTAGGTGCCCAATATGCTACTGGAGATCAGTGGAGAAATAACTCCAGAAAGAATGAAGACACGGAGCCAAAGCAAAAACACCCAGTTGTGGATGTGACTGGTGATGGAAATAAAGTCCAATGCTGTAAAGATCAATATTGCATAGGAACCTGGAATGTTAGGTCCATGAATCAAGACAAATTGAAAGTGGTCAAACAAGAGATGGCAAGAATGAACATTTTAGGAATTAGTTCAACATTTTAGGAACCAGCAAACTAAAATGGACTGGAATGGGTGAATTTAACTCAGATGACCATTATATCTACTACTGTGGTGAAGAATCCCTTAGAAGAAATGGAGTAGCCATCATAGTCAACAAAAGAGTCCAAATTGAGTACTTGGATTCAATCTCAAAAAATGACAGAATGATCTCTGTTTGTTTCCAAGGCAAACCATTCTATATCACAATAATCCTAGTCTATGCCCCTACCAATAATGCTGAAGAAGTTGAAATTGAATGGTTCTATGAAGAGCTGCAAGACCTTCTAGATCTAACACCCCCAAAAGATGTCCTTTTCATTATAGGGGACTGAAATGCAAAAGAAGAAAGGATAGTCTTTTCAAATGCTGTTGGAGCAATTAGACATCCTTCTGCAAAATAATAATAAAACCTCAACATAAATATCACACCATTTCATATATGAGAAACTAACTCAAAATATATCATAAATATAAATGTAAAAAGTGAAATTATAAAGACTTTAGAATAAAAACATAAGAGAAAAAGCTTTATGACCTGAGAGTTACCAAAGAGTTCCTAGACACTACACTAGGAGCATGGTTTACAAAAGAAAAAATTTTAATTATACCACATCAAAATTGAAGTTCTTAAAAAACACTGTTAAAAGAATGAAAAGACAAGCTACTACTGGGAGAAAATATTTGCAAATCACATATCCAGCAAAGTATTTGTTCCAAAATACAGACAGAACTCTAAAAACACAAGAGTAAGAAAAAAAACCCAATTTAAAAAATGGGCAAAAAGACTTAACAGATACTTAAGAAAACAGATGGCAAATAAGCACACAAAAAATTGTGCAACATCATTAGCCATTAGAGAAATGCAAATTAAAGACATGAGATACCACTATATACTTACCCAAATGTCTAAAATAAGAAATACTGACAGTATCAAGTGCTAGGGTGAGTCCAGACTAACTGGAATTCTCATATGCTTCTATTGGGAATGCAAAATGATAGAGTCTGTCTAGAAAATCCTTTGGCAGTTTCTTATAAACATATATCTCCATAATACCCAGAATCTTACTCCTGGGCCTTTATCCCAGGGAAATGAAAATTTAGGCTCAAACAAAATCATATTCATCTAAAAGTGGAACCAGCCCAATGCCCTTCAAGGATGAATAGATAAATAAATTATGGCACATCTACACAGCAGAGTAATACTCAACAATAAAAAAGAGTAAAGTATTGATCCATGGGATACCTTGGATGAATCTCAGAGACATGTTGTCTCACAGTGTTACATACTGTATGGTTCCATTCTTATGACATGATGGGAAGGACAAAGCTATAGTGATGGAGAATAAATCAGGAATGGGGAAGTTTGGGGGTGGCAGGAATGGAGATGTTCTATATTCTGATAGTGGTAATGGCTACACAGATACAAGTGTGTGTGTGTGCTCAGTCACTCAGTTGTGTCCAACTCTTTGGGATCCCGTAGACTGCAGCCTGCCAGGCTCCTCTGTCCATAGAATTTTCCAGGCAAGAATATTGGAGTGGGTTGCCATTTCCTACTGCAGGGAATCTTCCCAATCCAGAGATAACATCCTGCAGCTCTTGTGTCTCCTGCATTGACAGGTAGATTCTTTACCACTGCACCATCTAGGAAACCCACACAAATACATATATGTGATAAAGTTATTGAATAGTATGCTCTGAAAACACTCAAAGTTGCTTATGATCATTTTTTAAATAAAATTAAAATTAAACAAGAAGCACTAGGGAGGAAGCCATTGCTAAATCCTCTTGGACAGACAGGGATGCAGCTAGACTAGCTCTTGCTTTTCTGAATCTGAGTTCAATGTAGAATCATATCATGTCATCTGAGTGGCCTTTAGACTCCCCATCTCCTGCATCCACAGATCTACTTTATAATCGCCCACCAAACCAAACTGGCCTCCTCAATAAGGCATTATAAAGTCCTCTTCCTGACCCGCATGCTATGTGCCCTGAAGTTTCCAGGAAGCTGGCTCTTTTAATCAAGACAGGTAGAGAGGATGAGCAGGAGCCCATTCAGACATCTCCCTCCTACTACACACAGGCTCTCAGCTGGAACTTCTAAGGAAATGAGGACCAGATTGGGTGGCTTTCAGGGCTGTTATCAGAGGAGGGGGAGAGCAACTGGCAGTCCAGTCAGTTCCTCCGTGAGTGTGTCTGTGGCTATTTTTGCTTTGTGAATAGAAGGCAGGGAATGGGCCAAGCTGGGCACACAGCCATGTGTATTTGTGTGTATGTGTGAACATGTGTGTATGAGAGAGAGAGTGAGAGGCTTTCCAAGAGAAACTGAGTGGGTGGTTGCCACTGACAGGGTATATGTAGACAAATACAAAACATCAAGCAATTACTGCAATCAGGCACAGGGGGTATCTTCCTGAGTCAGCAAAGCTGTCTCTGCTCCCCCATGCCTGCTGCTAAGGAGCTAGTGTGCTCAGGGTCTGCAAAGGAGGGGCTCAGGCTGGTCCAGGAGGGTGCTCTTGAAAGAGGCTCCTTGCAGGGGGGTAGAGGGTGGTGAGAGCCCTTTTGCCACAGTGGGATTGCAACACCTGAAAACACTGACTATATATACCTGCATTAGCCCCATAGCAATTTGAGCCACATGGTGAAGCTTGATTCAAGCCCCACCTTTCTGATGCAGATCCTGTTCTTCTGCCCATTGGCTCTCTTCTTCATATCATCCTGATGACCCCATGGATTTCTCGAAGCATCTGGCCAGTGAAAGAGCCCCTGGCTCCCCCCTGCTCCTCAGTCAGTAGTGATAGCTCTGGAAGAAGGGGTTCATTCAACATAGTCAGGGTGTAGCAGAACCACTGACAGAACCACTGTCTCCTGTGATCAGTAAGGGATGCCAGGGGAAGACACAGCTATCCAGCTTCCACCAAAAGACCTTTTGGCCAATTCCAGGAGTTCTGGATATGGGTATATCATGACTACTGTTGAGTACTATTTGAGTACTGTTAAAAACAAATTCTCAGTATCTGGGGCTGGAGACCTGGAATCTGCATTTCAAGCACCCCAAGTGATTTTGATGTGCACCTAATCTTGGAAGCCAACAACCTAACTTAGGAAGCAAAGCAGACCAAGGAGCCAGGAGATGGGAGTACTGGGTCCACTCATGCCATTGGCTGTATGGGCAGCTCTAATCTGCTGAGGCTCAGTATTTTATCTGGTCCATGGGGATAATGTGCTTGCCATGTTAAGTCGTCTCAGTCACATCCGACTCTGCGACCTCATGGACCACAGCCCGCCAGGCTCCTTTGTCAATGGGATACTCCAGGCAAAAATACTGGCGTAGGTTTGCCATTTCCTACTCTACATGGGGATAATAACACCAGTCTAACATAACCTCAGGAATCTGGGGCTGGTTTTGAAGGTATCTTCTGGCTCTTGTTGAAGGTTTACACTTGGCTGGTGCAGAGTATTGTTAGAATATTCCACTGGCTCTGGTGGTGGGCACTTTTGAGCAGTCAAGCAAAGAGAAACACACCTGGATTGAGGGTTTTCATCCTTGACACCTAACAAGCTTAGGAGACAGTGGTCCCATCAGAAGAACTTCATGATCTTGTGAAAGGTGGACCAGGGTCTGGCAGTGAAAACTCTCATGTGAGGATGTGAGGATGGGCATTAGCTTGGAACAGACCTGGACTCAGCCATGTCTAAGCATGTCCAAAACATGGGGCCATGGCAAGAGTCAGTTAACTTGGGACAGCTCACTCTCTTTCCCAACCCACAGATAGCATCTTCATCCTGATGCTGGGAAGCCAAACCCTTCACATAGGGGCTGTCAGGAGCATTGCAGGAGCCCGTGGAGGGAGGGACCTCTGAGAAGACAAAAGTGAGGTGTTATTAGCCTCCCTCCCCCAAACCACATGACTTCCAGGATACTGGGATACTGGGTTCTTCCCACACTCAAAGCTAAGAGGCTCAGCAGAAGTTAAACCTAGGCACAGCGTAGTTATACCTATAATGGTGAAAGTTACATCATCCGTAACCTTTTTTTTCACAACGGGCTGGTTTCAAACAGCTGTAATTTATGGATGTTCTTCCAAGAGGAATTAGTCAATATATTTGTTTTCCCTTTGATATATAGCCACAGGAGCACGTCAGGCATGAGGTTTATTAAGCCTTGCCAATTTTCTGCCGCTTCTCAGAGCTATAGATTTTGCTTGCGGAGTGGGCTGGTTCACCCCAACATAGGAAAAAAAAAAAAAAATAACACTTAGAATACTGAAAAACCTTCCAGCTCTCAGAACTCAGAGTGCTCCAGGAGGGGAGCGGGAGCCTTGGGAACGAGACTTTTGACTCTCTCTGCCCTGAGGGCAGGGAAATAAGAGCACTATGGGGCTAGAGAAGAACAGGCTACAGGTCATGTCACGTTGCCCTGGTGGGCCAGTGGGCTTCAGACAACCACAGGGCCTAAGGGTGACAATGACGTTCCTTCCACTGTGCATGGCTTCCACCATGGATAAGGCAAGATCTCTATTCTAAGCAGTCTGGACAGTGACGGTGGTCTGTCTACTCCAACAGGTCCCAGGTCAAGAAATGATGCTGTCAAATCCACCCTTTCTTGCTCTACCACCCTGAAACGGGGGATAGCTTCCAGACTTGGCTCAGGGTACCTGCATGTCCAAAGAGACTCCCTAAGGAGAAAGGCAGCCTCAACCCCTCCACAAGGTAAAAGATAGAGAGAGAGGCATGGTCCTCAGTCCTCGGTGTGTTGATAACTACTGGTTGTCCATGTGAAATGTAGACTCTCAGGCACTACTCAACCCCATCTGGTGATCCAGTAGGTCTGGGTGGGGCCCAGGACTCTGCATTTTCTAAAAGAGCTCTCCACAAATTGACTCAAATGCTCTGACCACCCCCCTCAATTTGCCACTGCTTAGATGAATCAGGCTTTCCTCATGGTGTTTCTTCAGGCAAGGCACAGTGAAAGGCATGAAAACCAGAGAAGAATTTAAAACTGTCCAATTTAAATGTTACTGGTGCAGCTTCCCAGGTGGCACTAGTGGTAAAGCATCTGCCTGCCCACAGATGAGACCCAGGTTCGATCCCTGGGTCAGGAAGATCCTCTGGAGGAGGAAATGGCTATCTACTCCAGTATTCTTGCCTGGAGAATCCCATGGACAGAGGAGCCTGGAGGGCTACAGTCCATGGGGTCACCCAGAGTCAGACACAACTGAGCATGTACGTGCAAATGTAGGAGTGTGCCCACCTACCCAATCACATTGTATATTTCTTCTCAGATCCATAAACACAATCAGAACTGTCCTTATCAAGTGCCTAGAACTTGCTGGAAGCTTGGCAGGTGTTATCTTGGTTATCTGAGCTAATGGTCTTGTAGCAGGGTTCCATTCTGGAGAATGTAAAAAGGTGGGCCAGATCATACCATCTGTGAATCCTATATGCTCTTTCCAGAACCACCCAGAACCATGTGCTATGTCCCTGTGCCAGGCACAAACTGTCCCAACTGTCTTTAAAGTGTATTTTCAGAAGCACTGCTTTCCTTTTCCTTTACTCTCTTTACTGATGACTTTCTTCTCAGGAAGCCACTTTATCCTTTGAACAACAAAGCACGTGGCTATCTTGGTCTCAGGAGCTGGACCACTTAGGTTCAAAGTTCAGCTTTGCTACTTTCTAGCTGTGTGACTTTGGGCAATTAACTGACCCTGCTCTCTCAGTCTTTGTCTTCACTTGCGAATTCTTACACCCCACCCCAGAGAGGATGTCTGTTTGGTTTACGGGAGTAAATGTATGTAAAGTTCATAATTAGTACACTAAAAATGTTCCTTATTTTCTCTATCCTCCTGAACATCATTTGGCAGTCATATGCTGTCTGAATGTGTGCAGGGTGGTAATGGAAAAGACTCATCTAATCTGTAATCTGGGCGATGGGACGGGACACTGGGAACACTTGAATAGTTTTAGTCACTAATCCCAAGATGGGAAACACCCTATATACTCACAGGCATCATGTGTGCACACACATATCTTTTTGGGTCATCAGAAACCTGTTCAGCAAATCTGAACTGCTAAGATGAGAAGGTGTGGGTGTGGCCAGGCAGGGTCTGGTCCCTGGAAGAAGAGTGCAGCATCTGCATCTCGCGAGGAATGAGAAGAAGAGTCACAGAATCGATGGGTCAGCAGAGAATGAGCGCACGAAAGAAGACAGAACTGACCAGGAAAAGGCAGGTGGCTGGCAACGGCATGGCACACAGCATGCAAGTGGGGACATGTCTGCGGACACACATTGCCAGGGACAGGGAGAATCAGGGACCAAGGGAGGATGAAAAGAAGCCCCCCAAGCACATTCCAACTGCACCTAAACAAGCGCATCCAAATGGCCACATCAGAGCATTCTACACAAATGCACACAGAGACACATGCAGACATGCAGAGATATATACAGACACACACAGAAATACACACACAGACACACACAGACATGATTGCAGGGGGACGCAGAGACACAGATGTGCTACACAGACACTCAGGCAAACACACACAGACACACACAGATGCACATACACCTTCAAGCACTACATTGCCAGGCCTGTCTGGCCCATGTGCTTTCCATGGCAGGGCTGTCTGAACATGAGGAAGTGGGGTAAGAAGCCTAAGTTCTGTTGATAAAATCAGGGATCAGGAAAAATCAACCAACTTTAAACTTACACAGTAAATCAGGGGACTCTGAGGTTCCCAGAAGACTATAAAACAAAAATTCATGTGTTCTTTATTCCTATGCATATTGACTCTACCTAGAAAACTAACTCTGAAGAGTAACTGGATCCACCTTGGCAGCACCTGGGAGCCAGGGCAGTGTTGACATATGTTAATGTGTTGATGTAAAAGCCCTTTCAGGAAGGCCCACACCACTGCCACTTTCCTAGAGGAAGGTGGCCTGGGCGACAAGCTGGACACTCACTTCTTCCCAGCCCTTCCTCTTCCCCTCATGTCCCTCTGACAGGTACTTGCCAGGCCCATTTCCCTGGCAGTGACCAAGTCTGTAATGAAATAAAAAAGGATGGTTACTGCTTTAGTCTCTCTCTTTNGAGTCTTCTCTTGTGTTGTTGGAAGAGAGTGTTTGCTATGACCAGTGCATTTTCTTGGCAAAACTCTATTAGTCTTTGCCCTGCTTCATTCCGCATTCCAAGGCCAAATTTGCCTGTTACTCCAGGTGTTTCTTGACTTCCTACATTTGCATTCCAGTCCCCTATAATGAAAAGGACATTTTTGGGGGGTGTTGGTTCTAAAAGGTCTTGTAGGTCTTCATAGAACCGTTCAACTTCAGCTTCTTCAGTGTTGCTGGTTGGGGTTGGTATTCTTTAAATGGTAGAATTCACTGGTGAAGCCATTTGTCCCTGGACTTTTGTTTGTTGGGAGGTGTTGATTACTAATTCAGTCTCCTCACTTATAATTGATCTCTTCATATATCCTATTTGTTCATGATTAAACCTTAGAAAATTTTATGTTTCTGGAATTTATCAGTTTCTCCTAGGTTTTTCAATTTGTTGGCATATAATTATTCATAGTTGTCTCTTACACTCCTTTGTATTTCTGTGGTATCAGTTGTAATGTCTCCTCTTTCATTTAAAATTTTATTCTAGTCCTCGTTTATTTCTTGGTAAGTCTACTTAAAGTTTTGTCAATTTTGTTTACTTTTCAAAACAATAGATTTTAGTTTCAGTGATCTTTTCTACGTCTTTTTACTCTCTATTTCATTTATTTCCACTCTATTTTATTTATTTCCACTCCGGTCTTTTTTCCTTTTCTTCCTTCTCCTAACTTTAGGCTTAGTTTGTTCTTCCTTTTCTAATTCCCTGAGGTACAAACTTAGTTTGCTTATTTGGGATCTTTCTTCCTTCTTAATGTAGATATTTATCACTATATACTTCCCTCGTAGAACTGCTCTTGCTGTATCTCACTACTTTTGGTATGTTGTGTTTCTGTTTTAATTTGTTTTACAGTCGCTTTTCTTTTTTCCCAGTTTCCTTAAAGAATAATTAACGTTTATCACTGTATATGTTTAAGGCATACAGCTTAATGATTTGCTTTATATGTGTCATGAAATGATTATCACAATAGTTTCAACTAACACCAAGATTTTTCATTTCTCTTTTGTTTTCATCTTTGATGCATTGGGTATTGAGGAGCATGTTGTGCAATCTCCATGTCTTGTGAATTTTTCAATTTTATTCTTATAATTGGTTTCTAGTTTCATACTATTGTGGTCAGAAAAGATGCTTGATATGATTTCAGTCTTAAATTTATTAAGCCTTTTCTGCGCTCTAATATGTGATCTATACTGGAGAATGTTCCGTGTGTGCATGAGACAAATGTGCATTCTGTTGCTTTTGGATGGGATGTCCCCTAAATGTTTCTTAAGTTCATCTGATCTAACATATTGTTTAAGTCCAATATTTCCTTATTAATTTTCTGTCAGATGATCTACTCATTGATGAAAGTGAGATATTGAAATTTCCTACTATTATTGTATTTCTATTTCTTTCTTTGGGTCATTTAATATTTATGTATGTAAGTGCTCCTCTGTTGAGTGCATAAATACCTACTAATGTTGTGTCTTCTTGGTGTATTAACCTCTTTATTGTTATATAATGGTCTTCTTTATTTCTCTTTACTGTCTTTGGTTTAAAGTCTGTTTTGTCTAATATGCTGCTAAGTCACTTTAGTCGTGTCTGACTCTCTGCGACCCCATAGACGGCAGCCCACCAGGCTCCCCTGTCCCTGGGATTCTCCAGGCAAGAACACTGGAGTGGGTTGCCGTTTCCTTCTCCAATGCATGAAAGTGAAAAGTGAAAGTGAAGACGCTCAGTCGTGTCTGACTCTTCGCGACCCCATGGACTGCAGCCCACCAGGCCTCTCCATCCATGCGATTTTCCAGGCAAGAGTACTGGAGTGGGTTGCCATTTCTTTCTCCATTTATGTAGTGCATTCAATAATAAATTATTATAGTAATAGTTATTTAACACTTTTGCATTTTAGTCTTCACATTAGAGTTAGTATGATTTACCCACCCCATTACAGCACTAGCATCATTTACTCAGTGATCATGAGTTTGAGCAAACTCTGGAAGATAGTGAAGGACAGGGAGGCTTGGCGTGCTGCAGGCCATGGGGTCGCAAAGAGTTAGACACGACTTAGCAACTGAACAGCAACATTGGAATATTCTAAATTTACTATATGTTTTCTCCTATCAGTGAGTTTTATACTTTCATATGTTTTCATGTTACTAACTAGTGCCCTTTTATTTCAGCTTAGCATTTCTTGCAAAATTGGTCTGGTTGTGATCAATAGCCTCAGCTTTTGATTGTGTGGAAAACTCTTTATCTTGCCTTCAATTCTGAAGGACAGTTTTGCCAGATAGAATATTCTTGGTTACCAGGGTTTTGTTTTTTTTTTTCTTTTTCTATCAGCACCTTGATTATATTTTCCCATTATCTTCTGTCCTACAAAGTTTCTCTAAAAATCCGCCGATAGTTTTATGAGGATTCCCTAGTACATAACAGGTTGTTTTTCTCTTGCTGCTTATAAGATTCTCTTCTCGTCTTTAACTTTTGATTACATAGTGATAATGCAATGTGGTGTGAGTCTCTTTGGATTCATCTTTTTTCATACTTTAGGTATTCCTGGGTCTTAATGTCTCTTTCCCCAAATGAGAGAAGTTTGCCATCATTATTTCTTTTAGTAAGCCTTCTGCCCCCTTCTCTTTCTCGTCTCCTTCTGGGACCTCTATAAGATATAAACTGGTCCACTTCATGATGTGTCTTACAAGTTCTTTAAGCTATCATCACTCTTTTCATTCTTTCTCTTTACTCCTCTGATGGGATAAATTCCATTGATCTTTTTTTCCACTTGATCTAGTCTACTGTTGAACCCTCTCTATTGAATTTTTCATTTGGATATTATATTCTTCATCTGTGTGAATGTATGCTCTATACTTTTTTATACTCTCTCTCTTGGGCTTCCCTGGTGGTTCAGCCTGCAATGCGGGAGACCTGGGTTCAATCCCTGGGTTAGGAAGATCCCCTGGAGAAGGGAACGGCTACCCACTCCAGCAATCTGGCCCAGAGAATTCCATGGACTGTATAGTCCATGGGGTCACAAAGTGTTGAACACAACCAAGTGACTTTCATTTTCACACCTTTTTTTTTAAATTCCCACTTTGCTTTTCCGACCACAGTGAACATCTTTATGACCTTATTTTGAACTATCAGGTAAACCTCTTATCTCCATTTCATTAAGATCTATTTCTGGAGATTTATCTTATTTTGTTTGGAACATATCCTGTATTCTTCATTTTCTTTGCCTCTCTGTTTTGGTTTCTGCACAAAGGATAAAACAGCCACCTTTCCCAGTCTTGACAGAGTGGTCTCCTATAGAAGATAAATTCCATCAGTCAGCCTGGGCTGAGCTCATGCTTGTCTCTCAGACCTCTCTGACTGTCCAGGCCACCATCTTTGTTCTCCCAGTAGTAGAGTAGCTGTGTCAAGACCTGTCTGTGTCCCAAAGGAGAGGACTGCATTTAATGCCTAGATGCAGGCTGGTGAGAAGTGAGATTCTTAGGCGGCAGCTGAGAGGGTATGAACTTAAGCCCCTTCCAGGGAGAAACTGGAAGACAGGCAGTTTTGTCTGCTCCCTCTCTACCGGGCCGTGGTGCAGGTGCTCTACTTGCCACTGCTTCTTTAATCGCTACAGCTCTATGGGGCTCATGAATGGAAGTCTCTTTGGCTATCAGAATCGTGCAATGCAGGAACCCATCCATTGGCTAGCACCTGCAAAGAGTAGAGCCTGGAGGTATGTACACACTCTTTTCAGGGAGATACTGGCAATCTGGGTCAGACCACAGGAAGACAGCCAAGAAGATGTCCACCAGCTTCCCTGATCCTTTGAGAGGATCAAAGCCAGCCCCTCAGTTCACTTCAGTCGCTCAGTCGTGTCCAACTCTTTGCGACCCCATGAATCGCAGCACGCCAGGCTTCCCTGTCCATCACCAACTCCCAGAGTTCACTCAGACTCACGTCCATTGAGTCCATGATGCCATCCAGCCATCTCATCCTCGGTCGTCCCCTTCTCCTCCTGCCCCCAATCCCTCCCAGCATCAGGGTCTTTTCGAATGAGTC
>SJXQ01000099.1:46727-73722 GCA_006408695.1 Aepyceros melampus | reverse complement strand
ATTGTCACCCTGCTTATTTAACTTATATGCAGAGTACATCATGAGAAACACTGGGCTGGAAGAAACACAAGCTGGAATCAAGATTGCCGGGAGAAATATCAGTAACCTCAGATATGCAGATGACACCACCCTTATGGCAGAAAGTGAGGAGGAGCTAAAAAGCCTCTTGATGAAAGTGAAAGAGGAAAGCGAAAAAGTAGGCTTAAAGCTCAACATTCAGAAAACGAAGATCGTGGCATCTGGTCCCATCAATTCATGGGAAATAGATGGGGAAACAGTGGAAACAGTGGCAGACTTTATTTTTTTGGGCTCCAAAATCACTGCAGATGCTGACTGCAGCCATGAAATTAAAAGACGCTTACTCCTTGGAAGAAAAGTTATGACCAACCTTGATAGCATATTGAAAAGCAGAGACATTACTTTGCTGACTAAGGTCCGTCTACTCAAGGCTATGATTTTCCCAGTGGTCATGTGTGGATGTGAGAGTTGGACTGTGAAGAAGGCTGAGCGCAGAAGAATTGATGCTTTTGAACTGTGGTGTTGGAGAAGACTCTTGAGAGTCCCTTGGACTGTAAAGAGATCCAACCAGTCCATTCTGAAGGAGATCAGCCCTGGGATTTTTTTGGAAGGACTGATGCTAAAGCTGAAACTCCAGTACTTTGGCCACCTCATGCAAAGAGTTGACTCATTGGAAAAGACTCTGATTCTGGGAAGGATTAGGGGCAGGAGGAGAAGGGGACGACCGAGGATGAGATGGCTGGATGGCATCACGGACTCGATGAACGTGAGTTTGAGTGAACTCTGAGAGATGGTGATGAACAAGGAGGCCCGGCGTGCTGCAATTCATGGGGTCGCAAACGACTGAGCGACTGAACTGAACTGAACTGAACTGAACATCCAATTCAGTTGTTGCATCAGGTAAAGTGTACAACTCATGGATTTTTGCTTTATTCACAGATATGTGTAACCATTAGCACAACAGATTTTACAATATATTCATCAATTTGAAAAGCAATCTCATGGAAGTTCCTTAAAAAACTAAAAACAAAACTACTGTTTAATTCAGTGATTCTACTACTTGGCATATACCCCGAGAAAAGCATAATTGAAAAGGACACATGTAGCCCACTGTTCACAGCTGCATTATTTACAATAGCCAGGACATAGAAGCAACCTAAATTGCCAACCATAGATGAATAGATAAAGAAGATTTGATCCATGTATACAATGGAATGTTAGCCATAAAAAGAATAAAATTAGGTCATTTGTAGAGATGCGGATGGACCTAGAATCTGTCATGCATAGTGAAGTAAGTAAAAAATAAAAGAGAAAAAGATCATTAACACATATATATAGAATCTGGAAAAATGGTACAGATAAACCTTATTTCTAGGACAGGAATGGAGATGCAAAGGTAGAAAATGTATCTAATGGACTTGTGGACACCGTGGCAGAAGGGGAAGGCGGAATGAATTGAGAGAGTAGGACTGTCATACAGACACTGCTGCTGCTGCTGCTGCTGCTGCTAAGTCGCTTCAGTCGTGACCGACTCTGTGCGACCCCATAGACGGCAGCCCACCAGGCTCTGCCGTCCCTGGGATTCTCCAGGCAAGAACACTGGAGTGGGAATCATTAACACATATATATAGAATCTGGAAAAATGGTACAGATAAACCTTATTTCTAGGACAGGAATGGAGATGCAAAGGTAGAAAATGTATCTAATGGACTTGTGGACACCGTGGCAGAAGGGGAAGGCGGAATGAATTGAGAGAGTAGGACTGTCATACAGACACTGCTGCTGCTGCTGCTGCTGCTAAGTCGCTTCAGTCGTACCGACTCTGTGCGACCCCATAGACGGCAGCCCACCAGGCTCTGCCGTCCCTGGGATTCTCCAGGCAAGAACACTGGAGTGGGTTGCCATTTCCTTCTCCAATACATGCAGGCATGCTACGTCGCTTCAGTCGTGACCGACTCTGTGCGACCCCATAGACGGCAGCCCACCAGGCTCTGCCGTCCCTGGGATTCTCCAGGCAAGAACACTGGAGTGGGCCATACAGACACTACAGTGCGTAAAACAGATGGCCGCTGGGAAGCTGCTGTAGAGCACAGGGGGCTCAGCTCAGTGCTCTGTGATGACAGAGGGGCGGGATGGGGGGTGGGTACAGGGAGGTCCAAGAGGCAGGGGATACGTGTATACATAAAGCCGATTCACTTCATTGTACAGCAGAAACTCACACAACATTGTAAAGCAATTATACTCCAGTTAAAAAAAAAATCTCATAGCCTTAGTTATAGCTACCCTGATCTTTGTCCACTCAACGCCCTAGAGAACCCTGTTGACACATTCCATTTCTCAGAGTTTCCTACTGTGGACATTCATGCAGACAGAAGCAAATATTATATGGATTTTTTTCACTTAGCATAATGTTTTCAAGGTTAACCAAGTGAAATGAAGTCACTCAGTCGTGTCCGACTCTTTGTGACCCCATGGACTGTAGTCTCCCAGGCTCCTCTGTCCATGGGATTCTCCAGGCAAGAATACTGGAATGGGTTGCCATTTCCTTCTCCAGGAGATGTTCCCATCCCAAGGACTGAACCCATGTCTCCTGCATTGTAAGCAGACACTTTACCATCTGAGCCACCAGGGAAGTCCAAAGATGTAGCGTTTATAAGTATTCTGTTCCTTTTTATTATTGAATCATCTTCCATGATATCACTTCAGTTCAGTTCAATTCAGTTGCTCAGTTATGTCCGGCTCTTTGTGACCCCATGGCCTGCAGCACTGTCCAGCTTCCCTGTCCATTACCATCTCCTGGAACTTGTTCAAACTCATGTCCATCGAGTCACTGATGCATCCAACCATCTCATCCTCTGTTGTCCCCATTTCCTCCTGCCTTCAATCTTTCCCAACATCAGGGTCTTTTCCAATGATTCAGTTCTTCCCATCAGGTGGCCAAAGAATTGGAGCTTCAGCTTCAGCATCAGTCCTTTCAATGAACAGTCAGGACTGATTTAGGATGGACTGGTTGATCTCCTTTAATCCAAAGGATTCTCAAAAGTCTTTTCCAGCACCACAGTTCAAAAGCATCAATTCTTCGGTGCTCAGCTTTCTTTATAGTCCAACTCCCTCATCCACACATGACCACTGGAAAAATCATAGCTTTGGCTAGACAGACTTTTGTTGGCAAAGTAACTGCTTTTTATTATGCTGTCTAGATTGGTCACCATTTTTCTTCCAAGGAGCAAGTGTCTTTTAATTTCATGGCTGCAGTCACCACCTGCAGTGATTTTGGAGCCCCCCAAAATAAAGTCTGTCAGTGTTTCCATTGTTTCCCCATCTATTTGCCTTGAAGTGATGGGATCAGATAGCTTCCCTGATAGCTCAGTTTGTAAAGAATCCACCTGTGATGCAGGAGACCCCAGTTTGATTTTTGGGTTAAGAAGATCCCCTGGAGAAGGGATAGGCTACCCACTCCAGTATTCTTGGGCTTCCCTTGTGACTCAGCTGGTAACGAATCTGCCTGCAATACAGGAGACCTGGGTTTGATCCCTGGGTTGAAAGATCCCCTGGAGAAGGGGAAGGCTACCCACTCCAGTATTTTGCCCTGGAGAATTCCATGGACTATATAGTCCATGGGGTCCCAAAGAGTGGTACATGACTGAGATGCTATGATCTTAGTTTTTCTGAATGTTAAGTTTTAAGCCAACTTTTTCACTCTCCTCTTTCACTTTCATCAAGAGGCTCTTTAGTTATTCTTCGCTTTCTGCCATAAGGGTGCTGTCATCTTCATATAGAGGTTACTGATAGCCTCTCCCTTTCTCAAAGGATCTTCATAATCCAGGGATCGAAACCAGGTCTCCTCCACTATAGGCAGTTCTTTACCAGCTGAGCCACAGAGAAAGCCCATGATATGACTTACCATGTTTTATTTAACTAGGGACTTACTGATAAACAGCTGGGTTGTTGCCACCTTTTGACTATTATGAATAATGCTCCTATAAACATTCATATGTGACTTCTGCGTAGACATGTTTTCATTTCCCTTTGGTGTATTCTTGGTGGTAGAATTTCTGGGTCATATGGTGACTGTGTTTAATTGTTAGAGGAACTGCAAGCGTATTTTCTAATGCACTGACACTACCTTACATTCCCCCTGTCAGTGTACGAGGGTTCTACTTTCTCCACATCATCACCAACATTTATTATTTGACTTCTTAGGTGGCACTAGTGGTAAAGAATCTGCCTGCCATTGCAAGAGACACAAGAGACTTGGGTTTGACCCCTGGGTCAAGAAGATTCTCGGGAGGAGGACATGGCAATCCATACCACTCTTCTTGCCTGGAGAATGCCATGGACAGAGAGTCTGGTAGGCTAGTCTATGTGGTCACAGTGTGTCATGCATGAAACTGAGGAACCAAACACACACGCAGTGGCTGTGAAGTAGTAACTCATTTTTGTTTTGATATATGCTTCCCAGATGACTGGGCTTCCCTGTGGCTCAGACAATAAAGAATCCACCTGCAGTGCAGGAAACCTGGGTTCGATCCTGGGTCAGAAAGATCCCCTGGAGAAGGGAAGGGAAGGGAAGTGAAGTCGCTCAGTCGTGTCCGACTCTTTTGCGACCCGTGGACTGTAGCCTACCAAGCTCCTCCGTCCATGGGATTCTCCAGGCAAGAATACTGGAGTGGGTTGCCATTTCCTTCTCCAGGGGATCTTCCTGACCCAGAGATCGAACCCAGGTCTCCCACATTGCAGGCAGACGCTTTAACCTCTGTACCACCAGAGAAGGGAATGACAACCCAATTCAGTACTCTTGCCTGGAGAGTTCCAAGGACACAGGAGCCTGGTGGGTTACAGTCCATGGGGTCACAAAGAGTTGGACACAACTGATTGACTACACTTTCTTCTATTTTTTCCTAGATGACTAAGGGCATTGAGCATTTTTCATGGATGTATTGGCTATTTCCATATCTTCCATGAAGAAATGACCCTATTTTTTCCTAGATGACTAAGGGCATTGAGCATTTTTCATGGATGTATTGGCTATTTCCATATCTTCCATGAAGAAATGACTATTCAGATCATATGTCTATAGTTTAACTGAGTTATTGGTCTTTTATTATTAAATTATAAGTTTTTATATAGTCTAGATACAAATTTCTTATCAGACACACAATTTGCAAATATTTCTCCAGTACTGTGGGTTGTCATTTTGCATTCTTGATGGTGTCCTTTGAAACATAAAAGTTTGATGCATTTAACGTTGATGAAGGTCAATTTATCTATTTCTTTTGTTCCTTATGCTTTTGGCATGATGCACAAGAACATGCTCAGTCATTGAGTTGTGTCAGACTCTTTGCAGCCCCATGGTCTGTAGCCCACCAGCCTCCTCTAGCCACGCAATTTCACAGGCGAGAATACTGGAGAGGACTGCTGTTTCTTCCTCCTGGGATCTTCCTGACCCTGAGACTGAACCCCTCTCTTGTGTTTCTGCATTGTGGTGGATCCTTTACCCTAATCTGAGACATCAGAAAAGCCTTTATCAAATCATAGGTCATGATGATTTACTTCTGTGTTTTCTTCTGAGTCTTACAGTTTCAGCTCTGACATTAAGGTCAGTGATATGTTTTATGCTCACCTTCTGTGGTAGTTGGTAAAGAATCTGCCTGCAAAGCGAGAGACCTGGGTTCATTCCCTGGATTGCAAAGGTCCCTGGAGAAGTGAAAGGCTACCCACTCCAGTATTCTGGCCTGGAGATTTCCATGGACTATACAGTCCATGGGGTCACAAAGAGTAGGACACGACTGAGCGGTTTTCACTTTCTTTTTTTTGTGGTCTGAGTTAAGGGTCCAACATCTTTCTTTTACATGTGGTCTCCTGGTTGTCCAAGTACCATTTGCTTAGAAGATTCTTTGTTCACATTGAGTGGTTTTGACACCCTTTTCAAAAAATCAATTTGTCCAGGACATATGGAACTATTTCTGGACTCTCAATTATACTCTATTCATCTATATGTATCTATCCACATACTACACTGTGTTGATTACTGTTGACAGGAAATAAATTTGAAATCAGGAAATGTGTGTTATCCCATTTGTTTGCTGTCCTTCAGGATTGTCCTGGCTATGCTGGGTCCCTTGCAATTTCACATGAGTTTTAGAATCAGCTTGTCAGCTTCTAAAGAGAAGTCATCTGGGATTTGTATGGGAATTTCTCTCAATCTATAGCTCAGAGTTAATATTAACTCTTCTGATTCACAAATACGGGATGCTTCGTCATCTCTTCCCTTTCATTCCACAATGTTTTGTAGTTTTCAAAGTGTAAGTTTTACATCTCTTTGTTCAGTCAATTCCTAAATATTTTATTCATTTTGATTTTATGGGGAATTGCTTTCTTTAGAGTTATTTTCAGATTACTCACTGCAAGTGTATAAAAATGATTTTCATATATTGGTGTTACATGCGAGTACCTTGCTGACATTGTTTATTACTTCTACTAGCTTTCTCAGTGGATTCCCTATGGTTTTCTATGTAAGATTATGTCATCTGCCAATAGAGAAGTTTTAACTCTTCTTTTCTAATTTGGATCACTTTACCTCTTTTTCTTGCCCAACTGTCTCAACTATAATCTATAGTACAGTGTTAAGTAGAAGCAGTGAGCCCAGATATTCATTTCACCTTATCATCTCAGGAGCAATGTATCCAGTCTTTCATCACTAACATTGATGCTAGCTTTTTAAAAATGGCAGATTATTCCACATTTCTTAAATAAATAAGCTGAATTATTAATCACTACCTCTTATCTCCCTGGTAGCTCAGACAGTAAAGTGTCTGTCTACGATGCAGGAGACCCCAGTTTGATCCCTAGTTTGGGAAGATCGCTTGGAGAAGGAAATGGCAATCTACTCCAGTACTATTGCTTGGAAAATCCCATGAACAGAGAGCCAAGTAGGCCACACTCCATGGGGTCACGAAGGGTCAGACATGACTGAGCGACTTCACATTCACATTCACCTCTTATCTCATTAAACTGCCATGAGTGGAGATATGATAGTGTTAGTCACTCATTCATGTCTGACTCTTTGCAACCCCCATGGACTGTAGCCCACAAGGATCCTCTGTCTATGGAATTCTCCAGGCAACAATACTGGAATGGGTTGTCATTTCCTTCTCCAGGAGACCTTCCTGACCCAGGGTTTGAACCTGGGTCTCCAGCACTACAGGCATATTCTTTACTCTGAGCCACCAGGGAAGCCTGGAAACATAATAAAGAGGGAACAGATTTAGAATCAGAGGTTAAAGCAACTGCCTGTAGTGCGGGAGACCCAGGTTCAATCCCTGGGTTGGGAAGATCCTCTGGAGAAGGAAATGGCAACCCACTCCAGTACTCTTGCCTGGAAAATTCCATGGACTGAGGAGCCTGGTGGGCTACAGTCCACGGGGTCGCAAAGAGTCGGACACGACTGAGCGACTTCACCTCAAGATTAATCTTACTGAGTAGAATACATCATTACATCAAATTTCCATTTTTCTTGAAAGAATTAAAATTGAGAATCTATTTCTGCTTCACAAACTTCTGCCAACGTTTTAATCATCTTTATCATGGTTTAAGATAGCAAAGAACATACTTTGAAACTTAACAGATGTGATTCTGACAACGGCTTATTTTTTGTTTTGTTTTTCTGGATTTTCTCTGGATTTTTTTCTTATTTATTCAATGCCTAACAAACAATATTTATGATGTGATGAACATTACATTATGGGCTGAAGATAGAAGAAAATCAAAGTTTTATTGTCAGGGAGTCATTGTTCCAGTGGAAGTCAGTGTCCAAAATTTCCAATTCAAAATACAGTGTAAGTCACTCAGTTGTGTCCAACTCTTTGTGACCCTGTGGATTGTAACTTACCAGGCTCTTCTATCCATTGGATTTCCCAGGCAAGAATATCAGAGTGGGTTGCCATCTCTTCTCCAGAGGATCTTTCTGACCCAGGGATTGAACCCAGGTCTCTTGCATTGCAAGCATATTCTTTACCATTGGAGCCACCAGGGAAGCCCCAAAATACAGTAGAATAAGTCTAAATACTGTGTATTTGCAATGTCCTATGAGAGTAACTAAAATCATTTGGCAAGCTGGTATCAAAGTAAATTAATTTTACAAAAGAGAGCATTTTAAAATAAATAAGTTGTATTAATTTGAAAGGCTGTAAAATTAGAGATAACTTTGAAATATACAATAGTTGCTAATCAAGAAATGAGAGCACTTCCTTCGATAGCTCAGCTGGTAGAGTGGAAGACTGTAGTATATCCCCGTATAGTCATCCTTAGGACACTGGTTTGATACTGGGTCAGAGGAGGAGTTGATGTTTTACTCACACAACATTGTCAATCAATTTTACTCCAATAAAAATTATTTAAAAAAGCTTTAAATATGAAAAAAGGAAATGAGTGTACTTCAAGCATCTGTGACTTTAGAGTTTTACACTCAAGTTTCTATATGAATATCTTAATTTGTAAGTATATAATGCAAGCAGCTAGGCATGGGATATTTACATAGACTCTGTTCTTTATTTTTTTATTTTATTTATCTTAACATCATTATCAAACAGTAGACCAATACAGAAGTGATCATTGTAATAAAGAGCTTTGGGCCTTTACCTGTCATCATTTTAATAATTCTGATATTAATCTATGTCTATGATGTAAGACAGGTTTCCCTGGTGGTTCAGTGGTAAAGGATCTGTCTGCCAAGCAGGAGATGCCAGATACTCAGGTTTGATCCCTGCATTGGGAAGACCCTTGGGAGAAGGGAATAGGTATGTCCTCCAGTATTCTTGCCAAAGAAATCCCATGAACAAGGAGCCTGGTGAGCTACAGCCCAGGGGGGTCACAGAGACCCCTTGTTGTTTACTTAGCCAGTAAACAACCACCCATGATGTGACACCATTTCTTTTTCTCAGTTAGGGGAAAATTCCCATATCTAAGCATGTAACTGTTTCATTATTCAAATGCTGAAAAACAATAATCTCCTAAGACTGACTCCAACATCAACTCTGTTATAGTTTGATGTCAAACTTCCAAAAATTAGGTGCTCTTCTCTGAGCTTAATATTTTCTACTTTCCCAGTGAAACTTTAAAATTTGGATGGCTTTATAGTTACACTAATCTGAAATACTGACTTTACTGCCGAGGTCACACGTAACAGAAATAACTGCCTGAGTTTGAAGCACATTGGTATTTCCTAGTGATGTATGAATTACCACCAGTTCTAGAGACTGACTTTAGCAGCAGTGCCATGAAAGTTTGCAGTGATGACTGCATAGTGCAAACCCATTTATCTAAGTATGATTTTTCTGTATCACTGATGTTGTAATGCAATCTCATATTTAGCTATTAGTCTTTTCAGTAAATGTGTTCCATTTGGAGCCTTATATATTAACACTTGGGGGTAACAAAATTATATACAATTAGAATTAAAACTACATATAATATAATCCTATGAATGTCTTCCCTGATGGCTCAGATGGTAAAGGCTCTGCCTGCAAAGCAGGATTTTGGGGAGATTCCCTGGAGAAGGGAATGGGAACCCACTCCAGTATTCTTGACTGGAGAATCCCATGGACAGAGGAGCCTGGCAGCTACAATTCATGGGGTCGCAAAAAGTCAGACATGACTGAGAGACTAACACAATCCTATGAATATATATATATTTATGACTGAAACAAAGGTCCCATAAATGACAATAATGACCAATCATGAATTTATACTTGATTTTCTAGTTTATTTCTATAATTTAGAAAGCAATTACAGATTTATGGCAGAAGCCAACACAATATTGTAAAGCAATTAACCTCCAATTAAAAATAAATAAAAGAAAAAAGCAATTATGGGGACTTTCCTGGTAGACCAGTGATTAAGACTTTGCATTCCAATGCAGGGGGTATGGGCCTGATCCCTGGTTGGGGATCTTAAGTTCCCACACGCCTGTGGCCAAAAACTCAAAAATATAAATCAAAGCAATATTGTAACAAATTCAGTAAAGACTTTAAAAAATGGTTTTCATAAGAAAAAAATCTTTAATAAAAAAAGCAAGTACATTTTGGTCGGATCTTAATAAGCTAATACATTGCAACTCATTGTAATTTCAACTTTTATATTTTTACCATAATTTGAAGCAGGATAACACAGCAATAAGCAACTAGGTTTTAGAGTTTGAGAACTCTGGTTTGGAGTCAAATGTACAATTGCGAGCAATGTTTACAATGAAAAAGTTACAAGACATATTTAGGTCATGTGTAGAAGTTTTTGTGTGTGTGCACAACTTTCCCAAGGCCAGTCTTTCAGACCCCATGCCCTGTGTTTTCCTCTTTCCTCCTTTCAAAGCGTCTGCTTTGTGAGCTGTCACTCACTCCAAAGATTAAATGTCTGACAACTCTTCAACTGTTACTTCTCCCTGGAGGATTTCATTTCAACACTATAACATCGTGAGTTACACTGATAAAAACTCTTCCATGTCTTTCAGGCTTTATTCAGTGGAAGAGATCCTGTGCACATTTTCATTGTTTCTATCATGGCTTTTCTTTCATGACCCTTAGAAACACACTAATGTGCTAATAGCTACACTAGTTTCCATGAGGCTGTTATCAGAATTTACAATTAAAATGAAAGTTGCTCAGTTGTGTACTACTCTTTGTAACCTCATGGACTACACAGTCCATGGAATTCTCCAGGCCAGAATACTGGAGTGGGTAGCTGTTCCCTTCTCCAGGGGATTTTCCCAACCCAGGGATCAAACCCAGGTCTCCCGCATTGCAGGCAGAGTTGTTACCAGCTGAACCACCAGAGAATTATTCAGTTATTCAAAACTGAATAGCACTTTGACAGAAATAGCTTCATAGAGAGGGGGTAGGAAACAAACATATGGAGATGTAAGAGGGAAGTGGGGTGGGATGAACTGGGAGGTCGGGACTGACAAATACACACTATTGATACTATGTGTAAAATAGGTAACTAATGAGAACCTACTGTAGACACAGTGAACCCCACTCAGTGTTCCGTGGTGACTTGAATGGGAAGGAAATTCAATAAAGATGGAATATATGTATACATACAGCTGATTCACTTTCAGCAGAAACTAACACAACTTTAAAAAGCAACTATGTTGTTGTTCAGTTTCCAAGCTGTATAAGACTCTTTGCAACCCCATGGACTGCAGCCCTTCAGGCTCCTCTATCCATGGGATTTCCCAGGCAAGAATACTAGAGTGGGTTGCCATTTCCTTCTTCAGGGGATCTTACAAGATCAGGGATTGGAATCACATCTCCTGCACTGGCAGGCATGTTCTTTAGCACGGAGTCACCAGAGAAGCCCAATAGAAATTAATGTTTAAAAAGTGAAGTGCAATAAAACAAAACCTAATGACCATTTTGAAATGTTATTTTCTATCTATTGATCCTGGTCACTCCTTTCTCAATATGCTGCTTATGATAAATTGCTTTTTTTTTTTTTTTCTTTTTCCAATCATGTTTAGACACACTCTAGTCTAGAGTAGCATTTGATTCAAATGATACATTTCCTGCCTCTCTGGTGACAGCACTTTCACGTGATTGGAGGGCACAACTCCTTTAGCGTAACTTGCTTCAGAATTCACTTGTCAACTTGTTGAAAGAAAACAGTCAACTTCATGAATAAATCAAATGAAAACATGAAAGGAAGCCAGTGCCTTCTAAATTTTTCTTTTGAATGTGATTGGTCACAGTAGCTTTATTCATCATAGCCTCAAACTGGAAGCAAACCAAATGTCCATGGACTGGTGAATAGGTAAAAATCCTTATGACAGGATTTTACTCAGTAATAAAGGGACAAACTACTGATACATGTAACAACACAGGGATTAATCTCAAAGACACTCTGTGCTAAATGAAAGATACCAGACACAAAAAGCTACATGCTGCATGATTCCATCTGTAGAATATTCTGGAAAAGGCAAAAATTTAGGAACAGAAGTCAGATCACTGCTGGTTGAGGGCTAGAGGAAGGGGAGATTTCTTGCAAGGGGACATGGGGAACTTTGGGGGTGACTGAATGTTTCATGTCTCAACTTTAGTGATGGTTACCTGACCCTACATATTTGTCAACAACTCCTCAATTTTTAAGTAGCCTTGAATCTCAGAAATTTTAAGAAACTCCTTGCACAGTGTTGTATGGTTAACCTCAAACATCTCTGTGAATAAATTCTAGCATTCAAGAGCTCAGAGTTACAGCAGCCAAATCATATTTTTCCATTTCATGTGAAATTAAATATCATTCTATCACATTCACTACACTATAGTTAAAATAAACTGGACACACATAATTATTGTTCCTAATAAACTGTAGAAGACTCTTGAGAGTCCCTTGGACTGCGAAAAGATCAAAGTAGTCAATCCTAAAGGAAGTCAACCCTGACTATTCATTGGAAGGACTAATGTTGAAACTGAAGCTCCAATATGTTGGCCACCTGATGTGAAGACCTTGCTCATTTTAACAGACCCTGATGCTGGGAAAGATTGAGGGCAGGAGGAGAAGGGGACGAAAGAGGATGAGATGGTTGGATGGCATCACTGACTCAAAGGACATGAGTCTGAGCAAAGTCTGAGAGATAGTGAAGGACAGGGAAGCCTGGCATGCTGCAGTCCATGAGGTTGCAAAGAGTCAAAATAGTGTCTAAACAGCAATAAAATAAACTCAAAGTTGACTCACAAAATTTAATTATATTTACAATTTATATTTTTAAATTGTAATTCACTTGATCTCTTTATATTTTATCTCCTCATGATATGAATGGAAAAGGAAGGGAATCAGAGAGATAACCATCAGAAGAAAAAGAAATAACTGAATAGATCATAGTAAACCTGGCACCAATTTTAACTATCTTAAATACTCACTTAGAAATAAAAAGCTAGCACCCTGTTAGTAAACTGGGTCCGTAGAAACTCAAAATGACCATTGCTTGGTTGAGCATCACAGTCCAAGTCAAGATATTTAACTCTTCAGTCATTATTATGCATATAAATTATTCAAAATATGCATATATGAGAATCGACCTTTCTTCTTGTATACAAAGTATTGATCAACACTGTGCCCAGGTCATCCAGGGGGAGGTTGTTTCCCTCCATAAGTGGTCCCAGCTGTTAGGGAAGTACCCAGCCTCTCTCCATCTCCCACATATCCCCTCTAGGAGAAGGAAAGTCACATGATGGCTGAGTTAGAGTTATGGATCTTATGCTTGGCTCAGCTTCTGCTTCAGTTTTCTGCATGGGAACCCACTGTGATGCACAGATCAGACATCTCTTTCTGCCCCTGAGGCCCTAAGCTCTACAACTATCATCTGTGCTCAGCTGTGTCCAACTCTGTGCGACCCCATGGACCGCAGTCCACCAGGCTCCTCTGTCCAAGAGATTATTCAGGCAAGAATACTGGAGTGGGTTGCCATGCCCTCCTTCAGGGGAATCATCCTGACCCAGGGATCAAACCCAGGTCTCCTGCATTGTAGGCAGATTCTTTACCACTGAGCCAACAGGGAAACTCACAATTGTCCTGGGGTTGTCAACAATGTCAGTGATTGGAAGGCTGAATGCACGTCCTTCTGGAATTTGGTTATTAGGAATCGCACTTGTCCCAGGTCTAAACCACACCCACCAATAAATCCAGTCAGTAATAAAGATAACAGTTTAGTTGCAAACCATTTCTGGGACAGTCTCTCTCCTGGTTCTGAAATTATACAGGGGACACAGTTAGGATAGGAAGCCTGATGCAAATACAACACTGCTGAAGGCAATCACACTATGATACCATGACAAGAAGTTGTAAAAATGCCTCTAAGTTTTCTCAAGAGATGCGATCTCTCAGAATTTTCTCTTCAAATCCAGTGTCTTGCTTGTTTTCAAAGGCATGAAGCCCAAACCTCCTTATGTTGACAGATAGGTTAAAGGAAAAGGAAAGACACAATTAAGTAGAACTACACGCTTGTGTATGCTGTCGCTCAGCTGTGTCTGACTCTTTGCAACCCCATGGAGCCTGCCAGGCTCCTCTGTCTATGCGATTTTCTAGGCAAGAATACTGAAGTGGGTTGCCATGCCCTCCTCCAGGGGATCTTCCCGACCTATGGGTCAAATCCATGTCTCCTGCATTGGCAGGTGAATTATTTACTGCTAAGGCATCTGGGAAGCCTCAGAGTAGAAATACTTTAATTCAAAAATATCTCATCTACAATACTGAAGTGGGTTGCCATGCCCTCCTCCAGGGGATCTTCCCGACCTATGGGTCAAATCCATGTCTCCTGCATTGGCAGGTGAATTATTTACTGCTAAGGCATCTGGGAAGCCTCAGAGTAGAAATACTTTAATTCAAAAATATCTCATCTACTCGGCACATTATAAGTGCACTATAATCAATGTGGATGCACGTGGAATGTGTATCATGATATTTTCATCACAGCAAGAAGAAATGAAACCTTACATCAATGATGCATTTACCTGAATTCTCTGCAAAGCTGACCTCAACTCTCCTGTTATACCTCCTGACTGTACATGTGTTCTCTGGTGGTTCAGGTGGTAAGGAATCTGCCTGCAATGCAGGAGACCTGAGTTCGATCCCTGGGTCATGAGGACTTCTGGAGAAATGGCAACCAACCCCAGAATTTTGCCTGGGAAATCCCATGGACAGAGGAGCCTGGTGGGCTACAGTACATGGGGTCACAAAGAGTCAGACATGACTGAGCAACTAACAAACTATGTGTCCTAATCTAATGTACTTCCTCTTCCCTCACATGTAATTTCTTGTTACATATGTTAATTTTAGCATGGTTTGAAAGACTTGTGGTAACTGCTAACACATGCATTCATATACAGAGAGTAATATTTGTTTAATATTCTTCAATTTTATCTTGCTAACAATTAACTCATGTATAAGTTTATAAGTTTCTTTTCTATGCAGGTCATCCTTCCATTTTTCCTTATTTTTATATGTACTGTGTACTCTAAATGTATGTTTTGGAGTCAAAATAAGATGTTCTATATCATGTAAAGTTGTGACATCCCAATGGATTACTGAGTATAAAACGAAATGCACAATCAAAATACAGGTGGCAATATGGTTGCCAGGGGGCAAAGACCAGGAGAAGGGATAGTTAGGGAATTTGGGATGAACATGGACACACTGTTATATTTGAAATGGATAACCAACAAGGACCTACTGTATCACATGGAACTCTGCTCAATGTTATGTGGCAATCTAGATGGGAGAGGCATTTGGGGGGAATGGATACACACACATGGCCCTCCACTATGCACCTGAAAATGTCAAACATTTGTTAATCTGCTATACTCCAATATATAGCAGATTATACTGCTATATCATACAGGTGGAGAAAAACTAAAGTCTGTAAATANTAATGTATATAGCACTAACTCCTAATTTATCCCTCTACACTCTTTCCCCTTTGGTAACTATAAGTTTCATTAAGAAAAAAAATCTGAAAAATAATATACAGATAGATGTGTATATATATATAGATGTATAGCAAAGTAATTCATCATATACATATATGCTATCCAGCTGAAACTATATGTATATATATAGACCATTTGTTGTTTAGTTGCTGAGTCATGTCTGACTGTTTTCAGATCCCATGGACTGCAGCACATTAGACTTTCCTGTCAAAATTCACTGTCTCCTGGAGTTTGCTCAAGCTCAATTCCGTTGAGTCAATGATGTCACTGCAAAGTAATTCAGTCATATATATATACATACATCTGAAGCTAACACAACATTGTAAATTATCTGCTGCTGCTGCTGCTGAGTCACTTCAGTTGTGTCCGACTCTGTGCGACCCCATAGACGGCAGCCCACCAGCTCCCCCATCTCTGGGATTCTCAACGCAAGAACACTGGAGTGGGTTGCCATTTCCTTCTCCAATGCGTGAAAGTGAAAAGTGAAAGTGAAGTCGCTCAGTCCTGTCTGACTCTTAGCGACCCCATGGACTGCAGCTTACCAGGCTCCTCCATCCATGGGATTTTCCAAGCAAGAGCACTGGAGTGGGGTGCCACCTCAATAAAACCTCCCAAATCCAAAAGTATATATAAAATAATGGAATATATATGCTTCTATAAAATTAATAGGTAAAGTTTTTAATTGTATAACTCACCATTATATACGTGAAACATAATGAATCAAAAGAGACAAAGGACACCACCCTGCACATGGGCGAGTGGACACTCACTTGGCATGCCGGATATCTGGCAGGGACCTCTCTAGAGCAATGTTGTTGCTGACGAAAATATTGAAACCATTTTCCCTGTAAGCTGAGTCATCATGGTCTTCCTCAGTGAGGGGGTAAGGTTTTCCATGTTCACCTTTCCCTATCAGGAGAGAAGAAAAAGGGATTAGTGTCTGCCTAAAAACCATTTCCGCTTCTAGAACAGATAATAGGATGTGAATGTGTTTCTTCAGGCTCTCTTGTTATTATGCTCCAGAGAACACTCCAGCAGCAAGACTTTATCAAATCATCATGTATTTCATTTAGAGAAATGAAACATACCCATAATAAAAAGTAAGCAACACAGAAGTTAAAAGTACAATCTCATCTCTCAGCGAAAACCACAGCTAAGAGCTTAAACATTTCTATGCAGATATAGATACTGATAATATACATACTGCTTTATAATTTGATTTTATCAAACATAATTGAATAAAAAAAGGCATTACTTCATTTACTTCTTTTGGCTGATATTACTCCATGGACTTTCAATTTATAGTATTTGATCAAAATATATTTCTAGGTTATTTTCAACTTTCTATTTTGTAAATAATCTTAATAAACATATTTGCTTGCTTAAGATTCCTAGGTATGTATACTTGGAAGAGGGGGGATAATTCCTGCAAATAAAGTTGCCAGAATATCTTTAGAGTTAGTAGATAGTTTTCTAACATCACCAGAAGCATTATAGAATATTTTGAAATTTGCTGGTAAATATACAGATTATTCAAACTTTAATTTCCCTTCTGTTGAGTAATAACAAAATTAATTTACATATATTTATCATCTGTATTTCTTACATTTTGAAGCAGATTTTCATAGATTTTACAAGACAATCTGCATTTAAGAGAAATCTAAGGCTTCTGTTTTCTGGTTTGGCCTGGAAGGAACTTGGAAAGTTCCTTTATGTCCCAACAGCAGATAAAAAGCTGAATAGACTCAACAACCCTTCTTGGATGCAGAAGAGAGGAGTAGACACAGGGCAGGAGAGACATATGGGGGAAACAGGAGCCCAGGCTTACCAGAGCAAGAATTCTTGAGCAGAAATGCCAGGAACCAGTTGTCCAGGGTAGGAAATCTGAACTGTAATTGACAAATTGCTAGAGACTCAGAGCAGGCAAGCCTGAGAGGTAAAAGGTCTCCAAGGATTCAGTATAGAGAGGCTCCAATTTTATTGTGATATTTATCTCTAGGAGCTCAACAAAGCTTGCAGAGTAGATACCAGAGAAAAATTCTCTTGTGTTCTTGGCAGGAGGAAGATAGAAGAAACCATTTTGAGTATCTCTTGTTCTTCCCATCAACAAGGCCTTCCCTCTGGGGAACCTAGTTAACCAGAGCCCACCTGCTCAGGTGTATCCTGTTGAGCATAATGGACCTAAGAGAAAGGAATTCCTGACTTGAGCCTATGGTAACTATCCTGCCCAATCAAAGTGGGGAGGAAAATCCTGAATGCCCTCTCACACACTTCTACATCACATCATGAAAGGCATGTTTACAGCAGTTTCTTTTACCAAGTACATCATGTCCAGCTTTCAAGGAAAACAAAAAATCACAGGGCATGCCAAAAAGGCAAAAAAAAAAAAAATCACAATTTAAAGAAAGTAAACATCAGAATTGAGACTCTTGAGGTAAGAATACTGAAATGGTTTGACATTCCCTATCCCAGTGGACCATGTTTCATCAGAGATCAAAATAGTCCATCCTAAAGGAAAGAACCCTGAATATTCAAGGGAAGGACTGATGCTGAAGCTGAAGCTCCAATACTTTGGCCACCTGATGGGAAGAGATGACTCATTAGAAAAGACACTGATGCTAGGAAAGATTGTAGGCAGGAGGAGAAGGAGGCAGCAGAGGATGAGATGGTTGGATGGCATCATCGACTTAATGGATATGAATTTGAGCAAACTCTGGGAGATCGTGGAGGACATGGGAGCCTGAGTTGCTGTGCAGTCCATAGTGTTACAAAGAGTCAGACATGACTCAAGACTGAACAACAACAGGCATCAGAATGAGACATGGCAAGAACTGTGGAATGGCCAGGCCAGGACTTGAAAACAACTATGATTAATATGCTAAGGACAGCATGCAAGAACGGATGGGCCATATAAACAGAGAGCTAGGAATTCTATGAAAGAACAAAATATAGACCTAGTGATTAAAAACAAAAAAAACAGAAATGAAGAATGCTTTTGATGGATTCCTAGTAGACTGAGTATAGCTGAGGAAAGATTCTTTGAGCCAGAGGATTTAACAATAGAAACATCAAAATTCAAAGAGCGAACAGAACAGAAACTTGAGGATAGAATACCCAAATACTGTGGGATTACTACAAAAGGTGTAACATAAACCTAATGGGAGGGCTTCCCAGGTGGCTCAGTGGTAAAGAACACGCCTGCTCATGCAGGAGACATGGGAGACACAGGTTTGATCCCTGGGTTGGCAAGATTCCTTGGAGGAAGGAATGACAACCCACTCCAGTATTCTTGCTTGGAGAATCCCACGGATAGAGGAACCTGGTGGGCTACAGCCCATGAGGTTGAGAAGAGTCTGACACGACTTAGCAACTGACCATGCACACGTGCACATACAATGTGAACAGGAGAGAGAAAAAAGACTCTGATGCTGGGAGGGACTGGGGGCAGGAGGAGAAGGGGGCGACAGAGGATGAGATGGCTGGATGGCATCACTGACTCGATGGACTCGAGTCTGAGTGAACTCCGGGAGTTGGTGATGGACAGGGAGGCCTGGTGTGCTGCGATTCATGGGGTCGCAAAGAGTCGGACACGACTGAGTGACTGAACTGAACTGATGTATTATATTATTTCTGTGTTCATTATGTAGACACACATATGCTTATGAAAAGTGGAACAGAGGACAGCAATGATACAAGACATAGGAGAAAGGAATTAAAAATTAGGATCATTTTATGATTTTAAGGTATAACACTCCACTTACAATGCTGTAGTTTTATTTATAAGTGGAGTTGCATTAGCTGTAAATGTGCGGCAAACTCTAGGGCAACCACTAAAAAAATGTTACAAAGAAGCATAGCTATCTGAGTCCATGTTATCTCAATTTTAAATTGATAGAGAAACAAGAAACTGTCAAGTAAGTTAACAACATTGCACTTTCTGTATATGAAATAAATATTTAAATAACACTTTTCTCCACTGCTGTCTTTAAACAATGTTCAGCTCAGTTCAGTTCAGTCGCTCAGTTGTGTCTGACTCTTTGCGACCCCATGGACTGCAGCACGCCAGGCCTCCCTGTCTATCACCAACTCCTGGAGTTTACTGAAATTCATATCCACTGAGTCGGTGATCCATCCAACCATCTCATCCTCTGTCTGTCCCCTTCTCCTCCTGCCTTCAATCTTTCCCAGCATCTGGGTCTTTTCAAATGAGTCAGTTCTTTGCATCAGGTGGCCAAAGTATTAGAGTTTCAGCTTCAGCATCAGTCCTCCCAATGAATATTCAGAACTGATCTCCTTCAGAATGGACTGGTTGGATCTCCTTGCTGTCCAAGGGACTCTCAAGAGTCTTCTCCAGCACCACAGTTCAGAAGTAAGTAGCTGGAATATACCAGTATCAATATGTTCTTGTGATCACTTCAGCCCAAGAAAGCTGTGTAGTGTTTTAAAAACTATTGTGATGATGTAAAAATTATTGTGATGATTCATTTAGCAAAAAGAGTTGGACAGAAGGCTTTTCCTATGTATCAAAACTTGTTTATAACCTTGTCATCTGTGTACCTAGAAAAAAAGTAAATAAATTTCTTTAGTTGAAAAAAAAATAAGCATAACTGGTATACAAAGAAGTGGAGAAAAATGGTATCATATAAAATGCTCAGTTCAAAGCACAAAACACAGAGAAGTATAGGACAAACAAGGAACAAGGATGACAAACAGAAAACAGCAATGAATATGGTAGAGATTAATGAAAACTATACCAGTAATCACTTTGAATATCAATGGCTTAATGCATCAATTACAAGGGATTATCAGAGTGGATCAAGATAAATCTAAGATTTTTTTCCATCCAGATTATTTTACTTTTTTACATAGTTTCTTATTTACACATTACATTTATAGATAAATCAAGTCCAACTGTACTATTTGGAGAAGTAAATGGCAACTCACTCCAGTGTTCTTGCCTGGAGAATCCCAGGGACAGGGGAGCCTGGTGAGCTGCCGTCTATGGGGCCACACAGAGTCGGACACGACTGAAGCGACTTAGCAGCAGCAGCAGCAGGAGGCTTGGAGAAGGCAATGGCACCCCACTCCAGTACTCTTGCCTGGAAAATCCCATGGACAGAGGAGCCTGGTGGGCTGTAGTCCATGGAGTCCTAAGAGTCGGACACAACTGAACGACTTCACTTTCACTTTTCACTTCATGCATTGGAGAAGGAAATGGCAACCCACTCCCGTGTTCTTGCCTGGAGAATCCCAGGGACGGGAGAGCCTGGTGGGCTGCTGTCTGCAGAGTCGCACAGAGTCGGACACGACTGAAGCGACTTAGCAGCAGCAGCAGCAACTATACTATTATTTTAAAAATTCATTTATGAATTGTTTTACTAACATTTTGTTTTATTTTATTCATTAAAATGTTTGAACCATCTGGAACTTGTTCTGGTGCTAGATGTGAGGAAAACATCACTTTATCATTAAACAAATGGCTAAGTGTTATAGGACTGACATTTAATGAATAATTTGTCATTTTCTTTCTTGCTTTAAAATGCCACATATAAAAGTAAAAATAGAATTGCCATGCTGCTGCTGCTGCTAAGTCGCTTCAGTCGTGTCCGACTCTGTGCGACCCCAGAGACGGCAGCCCATCAGGCTCCCCTGTCCCTGGGATTCTCCAGGCAAGAACACTGGAGTGGGTTGCCATTTCCTTCTCCAATGCATGAAATGAAAAGTGAATGTGAAGTCGCTTAGTCGTGTCTGACTCTTAGCGACCCCATGGACTGCAGCCTAACAGGTTCCTCCGTCCATGGGATTTTCCAGGCAAGAATACTGGAGTGGGGTGCCATGGCCTTCTCCAGAATTGCCATATGACCTAGCAATCCCAATTCTGGCCATAGATCTGAAATGAGAAAAACTCTAATTTGAAAAGATAGGCTTCCCAATGTTCATAGCAACACTATTTAAAATAGTCAATATGTGGAAAGAACCTAAATGCCCATTGACAGATGAATGGATAAAGATGTAGTACACACATCCAATGGGATAGTACTCACCTAGAAAAAAGAACAAGGTAGTGCCATTTACAGAGACACCAATGGGCCTAGAGACTGTCATACAGAGTGAAGTCAGAAAGACCAAAAAAAAATTGTCTATTAACACATATATGTGGAATCTAGAAAATATGGTACAAATGATTATTTGCAAAGCAGAAATAAAGATACTGATGTAGAGAATAAATATATGGACAGTGAGAGGGAAAGGGTGGGTGGGGTGAGTTGGGAGATTGGGACTGACATATGTACACTATTGATACTGTGTATAAAATAGATAACTAATGAGAACCTACTGTGTATATAGCACAGGAAACTCAGTGCTCTGTGGTGACCTGAATGGGAAGCACAAAAGGAAGGGGAGATACATATTTACAAACAGCTGATTCATTCTGCTGTACAGTGGAAACTAAGACAATATTATAAAGCAACTATCTCCAATAAAAATTCATTAAAAAATCTATATAGTCAAGCCTTTGGTCAAATTTAATTTTTTTTGGAGAGGTTTTTCATAATCAACACATCTTAAAGCATCATACACAGCACTCCACACCCTCTCTAGATCCCAAATCTGCTTAAACTACATATAGCTTGCTATTCTACATTTATGTTTTTGCCTGTTTAATCAGCAATCTTTCAATTGGGATAGAAGCTTCATGCAAGTAGGGCCTGTCTTCTGTAGTGACCTGAATGGGAAGCACAAAAGGAAGGGGAGATACATATTTACAAACAGCTGATTCATTCTGCTGTACAGTGGAAACTAAGACAATATTATAAAGCAACTATCTCCAATAAAAATTCATTAAAAAATCTATATAGTCAAGCCTTTGGTCAAATTTAATTTTTTTTGGAGAGGTTTTTCATAATCAACACATCTTAAAGCATCATACACAGCACTCCACACCCTCTCTAGATCCCAAATCTGCTTAAACTACATATAGCTTGCTATTCTACATTTATGTTTTTGCCTGTTTAATCAGCAATCTTTCAATTGGGATAGAAGCTTCATGCAAGTAGGGCCTGTCTTCTGTGTCCCCAAATATCCCCAGGACCTGGAAGAATGCATGCCACATAGCAGATAACCTAATAAACATTTTTGAGCCTTATACAGATAAAGAAGTGATAAGATTTGGGTTCATTGAAAGTGAAAGTGTTTGTCGCTCAGTCATATCTGATTCTTTTTGACCCCATGGACTGTACAGCCTACCAGGCTCCCCTGTGCATGGGATTTCCCAGGTAAGAATACTAGAGTGGATTGCCATTTCCTCCTCCAGGAGATCTTCCAGACCCAGGGATTGAATCCATGTCTCCTGCATTGCAGGCAGATTCTTTACCATCTGAGCCACCAGGGAAGAAATAAAGATACTCATGTATTTATTAAAAATCACAGATTAAGCAACTACTCTGAGATAGGAGCTGGGGATTAAATGATGAACATCAGAGTTATTACCTATGATATCATGTTTAACAGAAACATTTTAAAAAAGCAGATCACTGTGGTTAAACAAGAGGTATGATCGTCCATGAGACCCTGGAGGCATGGACAATGTCTTGCTGTCTATGAGTCTCTAAGTCTTAGTACAGTGCTCATCATGTGGCTTGCCCCACAGCATTTCTGTGAGACAATACATGGGGAGATGAATGAATTACTTAAGTAAGTAATGCATGAGGAATGTCTCTCAATGATATGGGACCTCTCAGCAGAGGTAAGGAAGGCAAAAGGTAAAGAGGCAGAAGTGTCACAGGCATGGTTCAGAGACCTGAGAGTATAAAGTGTGACTAGGAATTCCAGCTAAGGTTTGTTATGGCCGGAGTTGGAGGCATGGGTGGAAAGGTGGTGAATTGTTGCTTTTGAATTATTCTGAAAGTGGTAAAAGTTCTAATTAAAGTAGAGTGCAATAAATCAATAATCCATACTGGAATCTCTAGGGTGACAGTTAAAAACCTCATAGGAATCACAACACAAAAACTAACCAAGGAAAAACATGAAATAATAAAATGGACTATTTAGGTGACAAAAGATTCCAGAACTTACTCATCTTTCAATTCACAGTTTGTATTGGTTGACCAATATCTCCCCATTTCCCTCAACCCTAGCCAGTCATTATCACCACTTCACTCTTCCTCTATGGACTAAGGATTTTTACATTAATATATAAAGTGATATCACTGAACATTTGTCTTCTCTGCCAACTTATTTTGATTAGCATTTACAACACAACAGGTTATTCTTCACCTGTCAGAAAGAAGGAAATCCTTCTATTTGAGACAATGTGAATAGACCTTGAGGGCATTACATTAAAATGAAAAGGAAAACTCCAAACCTACATGGATTCCCTGATTAATTTATTTTTCCAAACATCAAAGTGAGAAATAGTGCCATCTTTACAGGAATATTTTATCAGCATAAGCCTGATATCAAAACCACATAAGAGTATTACAGGAAAGGAAAATATCAGATCTATGTCTCCCAGGAACATAGATTAAAAAAAAAAAAAAGGAACAAAAGATTAGCAAAATGAATCTACCAATATTTTAAAAGACAGCTTATAATGACTAATTGGGATTTAGTCCAGCAATACAATGTTGACTTAACATTCAAATTCATCAATATAAGTCACATTGAGGAATAGGTCATATTATTTCATATTTACCAAAAAAATCATTTGATAAAACTCAACAATGATGGAAATTTCCAGTAACCTAGGAACAGAAGGGGACTTTAAATATATCACAAAGGGTAACCACATGAACAAGGTGGCAAATATCACACGTTATTGGTGAAGCAGAACACTTACAACACCGAGGCTGAAAACAAGAATTGTCAGGTGTTTTATCTCTACTCAATCTGCAATCTTGATCCTATCTACCTGGGGCAATCAAGAGAAATGTCTTTAAGAAGAAATAAGAGCTGTAAATACTGTAAAGGAAGAATAAAGACTAATTCATTTTAAATGACATGAATGTGTACCAAAAAGAGAGACAAAACTGGAAAACTATGAAAACTGATGTAACTTTGTCAATTTTTACTGATAAAAGTTGATACAGAACCAACTCAATGCACTAACAACAAACTTGAAATACACTTTTTAAAATAACATGAAAATAGCAATTACCTAGGAATAAACCTAACAAAATACACACAAGGTTGCTCCCCATACTGACAATATAAGAAACTTTGCTGAAAGAAGTTCAGTTCAGTTCAGTTAGTTCACTCAGTTGCGTCTGACTCTTTGCGACCCCATGAATCACAGCACGCCAGGCCTCCCTGTCCATCACCAACTCCTGGAGTTCACTCAGACTCACGTCCATCGAGTCAGTGATGCCATCCAGCCATCTCATTCTCTGTCGTCCCCTTCTCTTCCTGCCCCTGATCTCTCCCAGCATCAGAGTCTTTTCCAATGAGTCAACTCTTCGCATGAGGTGGCCAAAGTACTGGAGTTGCAGCTTTAGCATCAGTCCTTCCAAAGAACACCCAGGGCTGCTCTCCTTTAGAATGGATTGGTTGGATCTCCTTGCAGTCGAAGAGACTCTCAGGAGTCTTCTCCAACATCACAGTTCAAAAGCATCAATTCTTTGCCGCTAGCCTTCTTCACAGTCCAACTCTCACATCCATACATGACCACAGGAAAAACCATAGCCTTGACTAGACGGACCTTTGTTGGCAAAGTAATGTCTCTGCTTTTGAATATGCTATCTAGGTTTGTCATAACTTTTCTTCCAAGGAGTAAGCATTTTTTAATTTCATGGCTGCAGTCACCATTTGCAGTGATTTTGGAGCCCAAAAAAAAATAAAGAAAGAAGTTAATAGATAACTAAATAATCAGAGTAACAGAGCATGATCTTGGGTTGAAAGAGGTATCTTTAAGTGGTCATTTCTCAAGGGATCAATCACTAGTCTATAAAGTAATCCAGGTTAAAATCTTGGGAGTGCTTGCTTCCTTATTGGGGGCAATGTTATTGTGNCAAAAAAAATAAAGAAAGAAGTTAATAGATAACTAAATAATCAGAGTAACAGAGCATGATCTTGGGTTGAAAGAGGTATCTTTAAGTGGTCATTTCTCAAGGGATCAATCACTAGTCTATAAAGTAATCCAGGTTAAAATCTTGGGAGTGCTTGCTTCCTTATTGGGGGCAATGTTATTGTGTGTGTGATTGGGATGCTTTATGGAGTGAGATGAGCTGAGTTAAACATGTATTTGGATATGCAAAATACCTAGGACAATTACTACAATGTTAAAGGAGTTCACAGTTCACAGGGGAAAACTAAAACTGTACACATTTGGTTACAGAATAAACTAACACTAACTTGGTTACCTAAAAATAATAATGCAATCATGTATTAATAATAACCATTCATTGTTTGTAATAACATTACATCTCCATTGTCTGATTATAGAAACTTCATTTTTAAAAAGAACAGTTGCCAGAGATATGGGTATTTTTTATATTAAAAACCTTATCTATATTTTGATTTCACCTATAAGGAGTTAAGTAGCAAGAAGTATTTACATTCATTCTGAGCATAGATCTTTAAAGTGGAGCTGATATAAATCTATATACATGCACTGATATTGTTGATAAGGATTTGCTGTGAAAGAAAGAATCACCTATGTCTAAAATGCTTCCCAGTTTCTTCAGTGGTAAAGAATCTGCCTGCCAATTCAGGAGATGTGGGTTTGATCCCTGGGTTAGTAAGATCCCTGGAGAAGGAAATGGCAACCCACTCCAATACTCTTGCCTGGAGGATCCCATGGACAGAGTAGCCTGGTGGGCTACAGTCCATGGGGTCACAAGAAGTCTAACACAACTTAGCAACTAAACAACAAAAGAATGTCTAAAAGAGACACATTTAGATAGAAATCTTAGTGTTCTATCATTTTTCAGCTTTAATATGATCTTGGGGAGAGGCTTTATTTCTAAATTGTGTAGTTATTCTTTGAATTATCATGAAAATCTACATTGTCTTCAGACAACACAGGAGAAATGTAAGAAATATTTTGCCTCAACATCCCAACCATTTAAAAGCCTATTTAACTTAATTCATCACTGGTGCACATTGGTTTCACCTACACAGTTACAAATATAAAATTTTCTTAATCCTTAAGGTCTAATGATAAGCAGGGCTAAGTCTTGTTCAGAAAGTATGTGTAACATATACAGTAAGATTTCTGCATCTTATCTCTCGTTCAATCCTCACTCCTCTAAAGGGAAGTGCTTGATTTAATTCCTATGCAGTGAATTCCCCAGGAAGTGACAACTTTTTATTTTTAAATGGAACATTACTGTCAAAAGCATCTGACTTGGCCTGTTAGCATTCTTCTTTGTATAATTTTCACAAACTGTCAGAGTTCCATGGCTTGAACATTTTTTATCTCTTCTAAAATAGTAAGGCAACATGATCATATTGCATCCCCATGTCATTTGAAGTATACAGAAAACAAGTTGAGATCAAACCAATCA
>SJXQ01000099.1:0-45111 GCA_006408695.1 Aepyceros melampus | reverse complement strand
AAAGTGAAAGAGGAGAGTGAAAAAGCTGACTTAAAGCTGAACATTCAAAAAACGAAGATCATGGCATCTGGTCCCATCACTTCATGGCAAATAGATGCGGAAACAATGGAAATAGTGATAGACTTTCTTTTATTGGGCTCCAAATTCACTGAAGATGGTGACTTCAACCATGAAATTAAAAGACACTTGCTCCTTGGAAGAAAATCTAAGATGAACCTAGACAGCATATTAAAAAGCAGAGACATAATTTTGCCAACAATGGTCCATGTAGTCAAAGCTATGGCTTTCCCAGTAGTCATGTATGGATGTGAGAGATGGATCATAGAGAAGGTTGAGCACTAAAGAAATGATGCTATTCAACTGTGGTGTTGGAGAAGACTCTTGAGAGTCCCTTGGACTGCAGGGAGATCAAACCAATCAATCCTAAAAGTAATCAATCTTGACTATTCATTGGAAGGACTGATGCTGAAGCTGAAACTCCAATACTTTGGCCACCTGATGCAAAGAACTGACTCATTAGAAAAGACCCTGATGCTGGGAAAGATTAAATGTTGGAGAAAAGGTGAAGACAGAGGATGAGATGGTTGGATGGCATCACTGACTCAATGGACATGAGTTCGAGCAATCTCCAGGAGATGGGGAAGGTCAGGGAAGCCGATGTGCTGCAGTCCATGGGAAGGCACAAGTAGTTGGGCATGACTGAGTGACTGAACAACGATTAACAAGGAACCTGAAATGATCTCCGCTTTCAGACTGAGTGATAAGTATAGATAGATGTCACATTGAAAATAGTTTCTTCATAAAAACATACTAATTTTGATTATAAATGACAACAAATACCTTCTAGAGCATATGCTATTTACGATAAAATTTTACATGAGGCTGAAGAACCAGTGAAATCTTGTTCAGCAGATTATTAAGGAAGCTGGATGCATGAGAAGAGGTGAAAGGATGAAAATGATGACAAGCGTTATTGTCATCAAAAACAAAAACAGCATGAATATCACATCCTCAGTCTGGCCTGGGTGGTTGGAGGAGTGGTGAAGGGGTAACTTTGGTTATCAAATAGACAAAAGAAGGCGATTTCTGAAACTCCACACTAAGGACAATGTGTTAACATACATATCTTGATTTCAAGACGAGTGGATTTACATTTCTATGGAACCAAAATAGACTTCCAAAAAGCTCACTAAAGTATAAATGATTCTTTATTACTGTAGTGATGGAATGAAAAATTATCTGTGGTCCATGCTTTATAAACTTCTCATTGTTCCAACAAATGTGGCGTAAAGAAGGCATAGACACCTGAAATATGCAAACAGTAACTCTAGTAATGTTGAGTGAAGAGATTTTAATGGAATGTTAAACTGCTTAGATTTACACTAATGTCTTAAAGACTAAGTTCACATCATTAATATCCAAAATGTCTATATTTTAAGTAACCAGATAGCCTTCCCATCTTTATAATAAAATTTTCTACTGTTCTTCATATATATTTCATTATACTTTCTTCATTTAACTAGGAACTGATTAATTACATCTAGGTAACCATATATATATTACTATAAAAGAAATAAACTATCTCATCCTGTGTATACATTTCCTGAAATGTTCAGTTCTAATTCCATGCCTCACTCAAGCAATTTTTCTTGTCTGATTGAATCATTCTGGAAGTGATAACTCAAGATTGGTTGTCAAGAAATCTTTGACATTTTGAATTGGTCATACAATTTCTTAAAATTATTTTTCTCTTCTGTTCTTTCTTTTTCATTTGTGCTAGTAGTTAGGGAGATTTTGTCAATTTATCTCTGAAATTCTGTACTGAATTTTTCATATCTGTTTGTATATTTTTTTTTATTTTCAACAATTCTATTTTCTTTACTGAATGTTCCTTCAAAAATAGTGATCTTCTATTATGAAGGCAGCATAATCTCTGATTTATTTACAGATATTGTGTCAGCTATGGTTTATTCAAGAAAGTAGAACTTGCAAGATTATCTATCATCTATAAATCACTAATTTCTCTAAAGGAATGGAGTATTTACAGAAAAATACTTACAAATTGGAGTAACAGTCAAAAACTGGAAAACTTTCTCTTGAAGATGGTAAAATACAGGATGATAACAAAACTCTCCCTCCCTTTTACTCAAAGATATTAAAATGTTTTAAAATCATACCAGTATTCATCACTATCAATGACACAAAGAAATGGAGGGTAGGAGGCAAGAGGCAGGGAGAAAACCAAAAAGCTCATCTCAGTGCAAATGTAAACACATTCCTCAGCTTTAAGTCAATCATTTGTCATCAGGACAACACCAGTGAAAAACAATGACGTGCTATCCTATGCCTATTAGAATCATCAAACTAAAAAGAATGGCCATACCAAGTTTAGGCAAGAGTAAAGAAGCACTGGAATCATTATATGTTTGCTGCTGGAATAGAAAATGGTAATAAACACTTTAGTAAACAATTTGACAGTTTTCTAAAATTTTAAATACATATATAATACATGATCTAAGCATTTCACTCTTAGGTGTTTACATAAGAAAAAAGTGAGCATATGTTCGTTTAAAGACCTGTGCATGACTGCTCATGAGAGTTTTAGTTACAATAGCTTCAAACTGGGAACAACCAACAGCCCATGAAAAGGGAGATGGATAAACACACTGCAGTGTGTCCAGACACTAGAATGTGTGTGTGTGTGTGCAAGCACTGATTCACTAAATCATGTCTGACTCTTTGTGACCCCTTTAACTGTAGCCTTCCAGGCTCCTCTGGCCATGGGATTCTCTGGGGGAGAATACTGGAGTGGGTTGCCATTTCCTTCTCTAGGGGATCTTCCTCACTCAGGGACCAAACCTGTGTCTCCTGCATTGGCAGGCACATTCTTTACCACTGAGCAACCTGGCAAGCCCATAAATACTGTGATACTACTTTATAATAAAAAGAGTGGAAGTTTTATGTGCATAGCTATAAGATGACCCTAAAACCAATGGCACCGAGTGACAGAAATCAGATGAGAGAGAGTACTATCAATATATTATTTTATTCATATAAATTTCTAGAGAATTCAAACTAACCTATAGTGAAAAAAGCATATGAAAGATGGGATTACGGGTTGGCTAGAAGGAAAGGAGAAGGGATTACCAAGGGCTATATTAAACTTTTGGTAACTTTCTTGACTGTGATTATAGCTTTGCAGGGGTATCTTAGGTCAAAGGTGATGGTATATACTTCAAATTTGTGCAGGCCAGCAAGAAAGAAAGAAAGAAATTGAAGTCACTTAGTCATGTCCAACTCTTTGTGACCCCATGGACTGTAGCCTACCAGGATTCTCTGTCCATGGGGTTTTCCAGGCAAGAATACTGGAGTGGGTTGCCATTTCCTTCTCCAGAGAATTGTCCCAGTTCAGGGATCAAACCTGGGTCTCCCACATTGCAGGCAGATGCTTTACCATCTGTCCCACCAGGGAAGCTGGCCAGCAAATGAAACTATAAATAAGGTGAAAAGACAACCTTCAGATGGGAGAAAATGATAGCAAATCAAACAACTCACAAAGGATTAATCTCCAAAATATACAAGCAACTCATTCTGTTCAACAGCAGAAAAATAAAAAACCCAATCAAAAAGTGGTCAGAAGACATAAATAGACATTTCTACAAAGAAGACATTCAGATGGCTAATATACACATGAAATTATGTTCAATCTCACTGATCATTAGAGAAATGCAAACCAAANGGGAGGGAGGGGGTGTGAAGTGGAAGGCTGGTTCAAGAAGGAGGGAACATATACCTATCTATGGCTCATTCATGTTGATGTGTGGCAGAAACCAGCATAATATTGTAAAGCATTATATTCCAATTAAAAATTAAAAATTTAAATACAATTATATTTAAAGATCTCCAAAAAAATATATGCAGTCTTTTGTATTTCTACGGCGTCATAAAGTGGTTAAAATTAAATGTGGGTGCAATGACTATTAAAATGAAAATTAACTTTTATTCTTCTATGTTTGACCTATTTCCAACGTCCTGCTTATATAAAGCAGTACTGCTAGTTCTTTTACTTGTACTGACGGATGGTTAGCTTCTATATCGTAAGTATAATACTAATATTTTTTCATAGACTTATTAGGTTTAGATTTTATATATCAATTATCTGTTGTATTAATTGGGAATTTAACATTAAGTTAAAGCAAACTGATCCCAAAGCAGAGATGAAACACTGGGTCTCTAGACCTTCAGTGTCAAGAGTCTTCTTTCTCAAACAAGGTAAATTAAATAAGTAAGGATAATCCACTATAAAGAGTCAAATGGAGAAATGAAATCTAGGACAGGAACCCAATGCTCTCCTGTATGATTTAGGTGAGAAGGCAAGAAATTATTATCTAATAATAATAATAACAAAAATAATGAGTTGTAAGCTGACTCTCTCTTAATGCAGAGGTAATAACTGAAAGGTCTGTCTGAAGAAGCGGTCAGGTCTGTTGACAAACAGAGGTCCAGCATCATTGAAAGGAGTGACTCTTGTATCTTTCGGGAGAGTTGGTGAACCATATCCACATTCTTATCTGGTAACTGAGTTTAATTGTGCAGAGTTGGGGGGCAGTGTCTGACCTTATCGCTCTCAGGTCTATCTCACTTAATAAATTATTATCTAATAATAATAATAACAAAAATAATGAGTTGTAAGCTGACTCTCTCTTAATGCAGAGGTAATAACTGAAAGGTCTGTCTGAAGAAGCGGTCAGGTCTGTTGACAAACAGAGGTCCAGCATCATTGAAAGGAGTGACTCTTGTATCTTTCGGGAGAGTTGGTGAACCATATCCACATTCTTATCTGGTAACTGAGTTTAATTGTGCAGAGTTGGGGGGCAGTGTCTGACCTTATCGCTCTCAGGTCTATCTCACTTAATAACTCACTGCCAGTGGGTTGTCTCTGTCACTGTTTCTGAGAGTGATTTTGCCAGGTTTGTGCCAGCCCTTAAAGGCTGTAGCTTCTGAGGTCATTTTAAAGGACAATCAGTTTTGAGGATGTCAAAAAATAGGTTTTGGAGATTCCATTCAGTCCCATAATTATCACATTTCTTTTAAACAATTACTGTCGATTAAGGAAAAAAATACCTTTTTAAAAAAATAATGTCAGTTAGGAAGTTAAATTATGATAATTATCAGATAACACAGAATAAGAAAATAATAATTAAAACATTATGATATTTTCAAATGTGAGGAGGAAATGATCCTTCAAGGGGAAACTCATTTGAGAAGGTCACTTGTAGTGTAGTGAGGAGACAACTTAAGAATTATGATGAAGAGGAGTTGATCACCACTCCACTGAATGACGGGAGAACAAGGGCATCAAAGGACACAGCGAAACTCAGAGAACGGAACCCTTAGCTCGTATTCACAACACATCTCATTCTTTTATCAACCTAATTTTCATTGAACAGTTTAAACTGATGGCTGAAAGAAGAAGCATCAAAAACACTGAAACAAAGCACATATGGAAGCCTTATTTTCTTTTTCAGAGCATGTTATACATGGCCACTTTTTTTTGTTCTATCATTAATTTTCTATTTATTAAAAAAAAAATTAGAGCTTCCCTGGTAGCTCAGTGGTAAAGAATCCACCTGCTCATGCAGGAGACACAGGTTTAATTAATGATCGAGAAGATCCCAAGTGCCGCAGGGCATCTAAGCCCGGCACCACAAGTATTGAAGCTGTGCCTTAGAGCCCGGGAGCCACAACCACTGAAGCCTTCATGCTCCAGAGCTTGTGTTTCAAAGAAGAGAAGCCCCCCACACTGAGAAGCCGGGGTACCGCAGCTACACCCTGCTCTCCCCTCCTAGAGAAAAGGCCATGCAGCAGTAAGGAGCCAGCAGAGCCAAAAATAAGTAAATAAAATTATTAAACAAATTTTAATTAATTTTAATAGACTTTGCTTACTTTACAACATGGTGTTAGTTTCTACTGCACAGCAAAGTGAATCGGTTATACAGGCATCCCCTCTTTTTCAGATTTCTTTAACATTTAGGTCACCACAGAACACTGAGTAGAGTTCCCTGAGCTATACAGTAGCTTCTCTTCAGTTACCAATTTTATATTGATATATAGTAGTGCATGTATGTCAACCCCAATCACTCAATTAATCCCACAGCCTATCCCCCAATACTTTACAAAAAATACAATTTAAACTTTCATGAAGGGCAATCACAGGGCCAGTACAAAATAGCTACAGCTTCTGCCTGGCAGAAGTGTTAAACTTCTGCAGTTATTCACCTCTCAGATGGTGAACAGAAGAGAGAAAAGGAGAAAATGCAAATAGGATTTGAAATTAGCTTTTAATTCCTGCTGGTACCATCTCTGGATTTTTATAACTTGACCCATTAGGTTAGGATAACTAGTATCTGTTGTATGAGTTCTAGGTATCATTCAGCTAATTCTTGAAATTACAATTTGCTTTCAAAACACACATGCCTCTGAGAATGTTCTGACCAGAAGTTTTCATAAATTAATTCATTAAAGAAAAAACAATGATTACAAACCTGTTACGTGCTAGGAGCTGTAATAGGACATGGAAAATATATCTAAAAATGCACATGGTTCTAGCCCTGTGGAAACTGTAAAACCAGGACACATGGTACAGGTGGTAAGAATCTGTCTGCCAGTGCAGGAGACATAAGAGATATGGGTTCAATCCCTGTGTCAGGAAGATCCCCTGGTAGAGGGCATGGCAACCACTCCAGTATCCTTGCTTCGTGAATCCCATGAACAGAGGAGCCTGTTGGGCTACAGTCCATTGGGTTGCAAAGAGTTGGACATGACTGAGTGACTGAGCATTCACACACATACACGTGTGTGTGTGTGTGTGTGTGTGTGTGTGTGTGTAAACCACTTTTCTGTATACCTGAAACTAACATGATGTTATAAATCAACTATCTTTCAACAAAAATTGTTAAAAAGTAAGCTTAGTGCTTACTGCTCTGCTTTTAGTGCTTAGAGCTCTGTGATGACCTAGAGCGGTGGGGTTGGGGGGTGGGAGGGAGTGGATATATGTATACTTAAAACTGATTCACTTTGCTATACAGCAGAAACTAACAATATTGTCAAGCAATTCTATGCCAATAATAAATCTGCGTGTAAAAAGAAAGAATATGCATTCTGAAGTAAAGAGTGGAACAAGAAAGCGGGATGTGAGAGCTGGACCATAAAGAAAGCTAAGTGCCTAAGAATTGATGGTTTTGAACTGTGGGGCTGGAGAAGACTCGTGCAAGGAAATCAAACCAGTCAATACTAAAGGAAATAAACCCTGAATATTCATTGGAAGGACTGATGTTGAAGCTGAAGCTCCAATACTTTGACCACCTGATGTGAAGAGTCACCTTATTGGAAAAGAGCCTGATGTTGGGAAAGCCTGAGGGCAGGAGGAGTAAGGGGTGACAGAGGATGAGATGGTTGGATGGCATCATTGATACAATGAACATGAGTGCATCTGAACAAACACTAAGAGACTGTGAAGGACAAAGGTGCCTGGAGTGCTACAGTCCATGGTCACAAAGAGTTAGATATGACTTAGCAACTGAATAAAAACATAAGTGTTGCCCAGTCTACAAAGTCCCACCATTATGCTTTGTGTTTCAACTTACACACAGAAAGCTCATCAAATGTACTGGTCTCTCTAAATGAGCTCCTATTCTATCTCAGTCATCAGTTCACAGTCACATGTTGGTATTGTCATGACCCCAAATGGAGCCACCATTAAGACCACCAGAAAAGTCATCTTATCCTTCTGGTTTGCTCATTGACTTATTCCTCTTATATGTGTCCTTGCTCCTCATTAAGATTCTCACTCCACTGATATTCTTCTTATTCATTATTTGGATGAATATTTTCCCAATGTTCCCTAATAGCCAAACATCAGTTCAGTTCAGTTGCTCAGTCTTGTCTGACTGTTTGTGACCCCATGAATTGAAACACGCCAGGCCTCCTTGTCCATCACCAACTCCCAGAGTTTACCCAAACTCATGTCCATCAGTCAGTAATACCATCCAGCCATCTCATCCTCTGTCGTCCCCTTCTCCTGCCCCCAATCCCTCCCAGCATCAGGGTCTTTTCCAATGAGTCAACTCTTCACATGAGGTGGCCAAAGTACTGGAGCTTCAGCTTCAGCATCAGTCCATCCAATGAACACCCAAGACTGATCTCCTTGAGGATGGACTGGTTGGATCTCCTTGCAGTCCAAGGAACTCTCAAGAGTCTTCTCTAACACCACAGTTCAAAAGCATCAATTCTTCAGTGCTCAACTTTCTTTATAGTCCAACTCTCACATCCATACATGACCACTGGAAAAACCATAGCCTTGACTAGACGGACCTTTGTTGGTTAAGTAATGTCACTGCTTTTGAATATGCTATCTAGGTTGGTCATAACTTTCCTTCCAAGGAGTAAGTGTCTTAATTTCATGGCTGCAGTCACCATCTGCAGTGATTTTGGAGCTCAAAAAAATGAAGTCTGACATGGTTTCCACTGTTTCCCCATCTATTTCCTATGAAGTGATGGGATCTTAGAAAGCATCACTACAAACAAAGCTAGTGGAGGTGATGGGAATTCCAGTGGAGCTATTTCAAATCCTGAAAGATGATGCTGTGAAAGTGCTGACTCAATATACCAGCACCTTTGGAAAACTCAGCAGTGGCCACAGGACTGGAAAAGGTCCGTTTTCATTCTGATCCCAAAGAAAGGCAATGCCAAAGAATGCTCAAACTACCACACAATTGCACTCATCTCACACGCTAGTAAAGTAATGTTCAAAATTCTCCAAGCCAGGCTTCAGCAATACGTGAACCATGAACTTCCAGACGTTCAAGCTGGTTTAGAAAAGGCAGAGGAATCAGAGATCAAATTACCAACATCTGCTGGATCATCAAAAAAAACAAGAGAGTTCCAGAAAAACCTTTATTTCTGCTTTATTGACTATGCCAAAGCGTTTGACTGTGTGGATCACAATAAACTGGAAAATTCTGAACGAGATGGGAATACCAGACCACCTGACCTGCCTCTTGAGAAACCTATATGCAGGTCAGGAAGCAACAGTTAGAACTGGACATGGAACAATAGACTGGTTCCCAAGTAGGAAAAGGAGTATGTCAAGGCTGTATATTGTCACCCTACTTATTTAACTTATATGCAGAATACATAATGAGAAACACTGGGCTGGAGGAAGCACAATGTGGAATCAAGGTTGCTGGGAGAAATATCAGTAACCTCTAATGTGCAGATGACACCACCCTTATGGCAGAAATTGAAGAGGAACTAAAGAGCCTCGAGGAAAGTGAAAGAAGAGAGTGAAAAAGTTTACTTAACACTCAACATTTAGAAAACTTAGATCATAGCCAAACATAGATGGGTCCATTTATCTGCTTTCTTTTCCCCTCTACCCTGACTGCTTATCAATGCTGGGAAAATCACATGTCAGGTCTTCTCCTAGGGTCTCAAGTACAAAGCTGAGCTTCATTCTTGATCCTTCTTTTTCTTCACATTCCACCTATAATTCACAAGCACTTTCATTGACCCTATTTCCATCCTAAAACCAACAGCTGTTGCTATATCTTCAACACACTGTATTATTGTTCAGAAATAGCTGATGGCCCTAACATGAGTAAGATTAAATTTCTTATCTAGTTATAGGCTTGATAATGTGACATCCTTGAGCCAAAACAACCAAAAAAAACAGGGGATAGGCATATGACAAGCAAAATGGCATATAATATTTTTGGAGAGTCCTTAAGATCCAGTCAGAATTTACTGTGTTTTCAGTTTTTCATGTCCACAGAAATCAAGACAGAAGCAGAAAAAAACTCTCCTCAAAGTTTGTATAGAGGGAATATATTTCAACAAAGTAAAGGTTATTTATAACAAAATCACAGCTGACATCATACTCAATGGTGAGAAACCAAAAGTCTTTCCTCTTAAATGAGGAAGAAGACAAGAACACTCACTCTCACCACTTCTATTTAACATAGTATTGGAAGTCCTAACCATAGCAATTGGGCTAGTGGCTTGGTGGTAAAGAATCTGCCTGCCGACGCAGGAGACATGGTTTTGGTCTCTGGGTTGAGAATATTCCCTGGAGAAGGAAATGGTAGCCAGTTCCAGTACTGTTGTCTGGGAAATCTTATGGACAGAGGAGCCTAGTGTGCTACAGTTCATGGGGTTGCAAAAGAGTCAGACACAACTTAGTGATTAAATAGCACCAACAAATCATAGCAATCAGACAAGCAGAAGAAGTAAAAGGCATCCAACGGAAGGGAAGAAATAAAATTGTCACTATGTACAGATGATAATATATTTTAAAACCCTAAATTCTGTACCAGGCAACTACTAGAAAAAATAAATGAATTTGATAAAGTTGCTTGATGTAACATTAACATGCAGAAGTCTGTTGCTTCTCTATGCACTTACAATGACTTATCAGAAAAAGAAAGCAATAAATAAATAAATAAATAAAAGAACAAACCCAAACTGTTGAAAATCACATCAAAAAGTATAAAATACTAGAAGTAAACTGAATCAAAGTGGTGAAATACCTATATTCTTTTAAAATTTAGAAAACATTGATGAAGGAAATTTAAGATGATACAAAGAAATGGATATATATCCTGTGTTTTTGGATTGGAAGAATTAATATTGTTAAAATGTTCCACTGTCCAAGTGAATCTACAAATTTAATGCATTCCCTATCAAAATGCCTATGTCAATTTTCACATTTACATAGAACAAATAATCCTAAAATTTATAGAGAACCACAAAAGACACCAAATTACCACAGCAATCTTGGGAAAGAATAGAACTAGAGGAACCACACTTCCTGACTTCCAACTACACTACAAAGATACAGTAATCAAAACAGCATGCTACTGAAACAAAAATAGACATCCAGATCAGTGGAACTCAATAGAGAGACAAAAAAGAAGCCCACAAACTTATGGTCAGTTAATATGCAACAAACAAGGCCACAATATACAATGGAAAAAAGACAGTATCTTCAATAATTGGTGCTGGGAAAACCGGACAGCTACAAGTCAGTTTTCTTTCCAATCCCAAAGAAAGGCAATGCCAAAAAAAGGTTCAAACTACCACACAACTGCACTTATTTCACACAGTAGCAAGTAATGCTCAAAATTCTTCAAGTGAGGCTTCAACAGTACGTGAACTGAGAAATTCCAGGTGTTCAAACTGGATTTAGAAAAGGCAGAAGAATCAGATATCAAATTGCCAACATCTGTTGGATCATAGAAAAAGCAAGAAAATTTCAGAACAAACATCTACTTCTGCTTCATTGACTATACTAAAGCCTTTGACGGAGTGGATCATAACAAACTGTGGAACATTTTTAAAGAGATGGGAATATCTGACCTCCTTTCCTGGCTCCTAAGCAACCTGTAAGTAGATCAAGAAGGAACAGTTAGAACTGGACTTGGAACAACAATCTGGTTCCAAATAGAGAAAGGAGTACATCAAAGCTGTATGTTGTCACCCTGCTCATTTAACTTATATGCAGAGCACATCATGCGAAATGCTGGGCTGGATGAACAACAAGCTGGAATCAAGATTACAGGGAGCAGAGAGTGTTTTGCCTATGTTCTCCTCTAAGAGTTTTATAGTTTCTTGTCTTATGTTTAGATCTTTAATCCATTTTGAGTTTATTTTTGTGTATGGTGTTAAAAGTGATCTAATTTCCTCACAGCAGGATCCTCTATGATCCACCTCCCAGAATACTGGAAATAAAAGCAAAAATAAACAAATGGGATCTAATTAAAATTAAAAGCTTCTGCACCACAAAGGAAACTATAAGCAAGGTGAAAAGACAGCCTTCTGAATGGGAGAAAATAATAACAAATGAAACAACAGACAAACAACTAATCTCAAAAATATATAAGCAGCTTATGCAGCTCAATTCCAGAAAAATAAATGACCCAATCAAAAAATGGGCCAAAGAACTAAATAGACACTTCTCCAAAGAAGACATACGAATGGCTAACAAACACATGAAAAGATGCTCAACATCACTCATTATCAGAGAAATGCAAATCAAAACCACAATGAGGTACCATTTCACACCAGTCAGAATGGCTGCGATGCAAAAGTCAACAAGCAATAAATGCTGGAGAGGGTGTGGAGAAAAGGGAACCCTCTTACACTGTTGGTGGGAATGCAAATTAGTACAGCCACTATGGAAAACAGTGTGGAGATTCCTTAAAAAATTGCAAATAGAACTGCCTTATGATCCAGCGATCCCACTGCTGGGCATACACACCGAGGAAACCAGAATTGAAAGAGACACGTGTACCCCAATGTTCATTGCGGCACTGTTTATAATAGCCAGGACATGGAAGCAACCTAGATGTCCATCAGCAGATGAATGGATAAGAAAGCTGTGGTACATATACACAATGGAGTATTACTCAGCTATTAAAAAGAATACATTTGAATCAGTTCTAATGAGGTGGATGACGCTGGAGCCGATTATACAGAGTGAAGTAAGCCAGAAAGAAAAACATCAATACAGTATACTTACACATATATATGGAATCTAGAAAGATGGCAATGATAAACCTGTACGCAAGACAGTAAAAGAGACACAGTTGTATAGTATGGCCTCTTGGACTCTGTGGGAGAGGGAGAGGGTGGGATGGGTTGGCAGAGTGGCAGTGTAACATGTGTGATATCATAAGTGAAACGAATCCCAATCCAGGTTTGATGCAGGATGCAGGATGCTTGGGACTGATGCATGGGGATAATCCAGAGAGAGGGTGTGGGGCGGGAGGGGGGAGGTGGGGGTCGGGATTGGGAGTTCATGTACACTCATGGCTAATTCATGTCAATGTGTAACAAAATGAATACAGTATTGTAAAGCAAAACAAATTAAAAAATAAAAATTAATTAAAGAAAAAAAAAGATTGCAGGGAGCAATATCACTAACTTCAGATACGTAGATGACACCACTGTCATGGCAGAAAATGAAGAGGAACTAAAGAGTTTCTGATGAAAGCAAAAGAGGATATTTTAAAAAGTTGGCTTAAAATTCAACAGTCAGAAACCTAAGATCATGGCATCCATTTCCCATCACTTCATGGCAAACAGATGGGGAAACAATGGAAATAGTGACAGACTTTATATCCTTGGGTTCCAAAATCACCACAGATGGTAACTGCAGCCATGAAATTAAAAGACGCTTGCCCCTTGGAAGAAAAGCTATGACCAACCTAGACAACATGTTAAAAAGCACAGACATTACTTTGCCAACAAAGGTCCATGTAATCCAAGCTATGGTTTTTTCCAGTAGTCATGTATGGATGTGAGAATTGGACCATAAAGAAGTCTGAGGACTAAGAACTGATGCTTTTGAACTGTGGTGTTGGAGAAGACTCTGGAGAGTCCCCTGGATTTCAGAGAGATCAGAGCAATCAATCTAAAAAGTTATTAGTCCTGAATATTCATTGTAAGGACTGATGCTAAAGCTGAAGCTCCAATACTTTGGCCATCTGATGCAAAGTGCTGACTCTTTAGAAAAGACCCAGATGCTGGAAAGATTGAAGGCAAGAGGAAAAGGCAACGACAGAGGTGAGAAGGTGGGATGACATCACCAACTCAATGGACATGAGTTTGAGCAATCTCTGGGAGATGGTGAAGGACAAGAAGCTTTGGGTGCTGCAGTCCATGGGGTCACAGAGAAAAGGACACGACTGAGCAACTGAACAACAACAAATGTAAAGGAACGAAATTAGAATAGTTTCTGACATCAGTTATAAAAATAAGGGTGAAATGTATGAATGGCCTGAGACCATAGCACCACTAGAAGAGGGCATAGAGCACTTACTGCATAAACTGTAGCAGTGTTGAGTTTGATCTGTCTCCTGTGGCAAAGAAGCAAAAGTGAGAATAAAGAAACAGGACCTAAGTTACCGTAAACGCTTTTGCACAGCACATTGCAAATGGTTTAACTCATAAAAGGTTAATACCTAAAATATATAAAGAACTCATACAAGTCAATATAAAAGCTGACTAAAAAGGGACATGAGCCTTGAATAGACATTGTTCCTAAAAAGATATGTAGATGGCCAACAGGAAGAGATGCTCAACAGTGCTCATCATTCAAGAAATGCAAACCCAAACAACAATGAGACATCACCCTCACATCTGTCTGAATGGCTACCATCAAAAGGAACAAAGATAATAAATACTGACAGGATGTGGGGAGAAGGGAACCCTTGTATACTGTTGATAGGAATGTAAATTGGTGCATCTACTGTGGAAAACAGGACAGAGGTTCCGCAAGATACTAAAAATAAAACTACAGCATGGTTCAGCAATTCTACTGCTGGGTATGTACCTGAAGAAATAAAAAAAAAAAAAGAAAAGAAAACATACATGTACCCCAGTGTTCATAGCAGCACTATATACCTTTGCCAAAATATGGAAGCAACCTAAGTGTCCACCAACAGATGAATAGATAGGAAGGTACAACCAATTAATAGAGAGACAGACAGAAAATAGAATATTCCCCAGTCATAAAAAAAAATAATGAAATTCTTCTATTTGCAACAACATAGACTGACCTAGGGAGTATTATGCTTGGTGAAGTAAGTCATGTATCTGAGATAAGTTGCTTCAGTCATGTCTGACTCTGTGCGACCCCACAGACGGTAGCCCACCAGACTCCTTTGTCCATGGGATTCTCCAGGCAGGAATACTGGAGTGGATTACCATGCCCTCCTCCAGGGGATCTTCTGATCCAGGGATCAAACCCATGTGTCTTACCTGTCCTGCACTGGCAGGCGGGTTCTTTACCATTAGCACCACCTGGGAAGCCCAGTGAAATGTCAAAGACAAATATTCTATGTTATCATTTATACATGGAATGTAAATAATGCAACTAGTTTAATATAACAAAAAATATAAGAACCAATGCACAGCACAGGGAGCTATATTCAATATCATGTAATAATTTGTAATGGAAAAGAATCTGAAAAAAATATATATACATACATATAAAACAACTGCTATGTTGTACACTTGAAACTTATATTGTAAATCAACTATACTTCAATAAAAAATTTTAATAATAATAATGCACCAAAATGTATCTCCTCCAAAACAAAGAGCAAAGAGATTAACAGATGAAGAGAAGAAATTAATGGTTACCAGAGACGAGAAGGAAACAGAGGAGACAAGATAGGTGTATGGGATTAAAAGATCATACCACTATGTATAAAGTAGATCTAAGTAGGAAAGGTGTACTGTATAGTAGAGAGATCCATCCATTATTTAGCAATAATTTTAAATGGAATAGAACTTACATTGAATATATGTTATATATATAGTTCATATTGAATCACTTTGCTGTATACCAGAAACTGACATAAGATGTATAATTCAATTAAGCAAAGGAAATATCCTTAACAAATGGAAGGTACTAGCATTACCATAATCCTTATTTTTACCTTAATTATTTCACAATTAGGATGGGGTGGTTACATGGATTAATTTCACTAATATAAACTCAGCTTTTCTTTCTTTTTAACTGAAAAATAGTTTAAAAAGAAAGCAGAATGCCTAGAATTTATCTTTTTAAAAAGGATACTTGAGGACAGATGAATAATATTTTTATAGCAAATTTAGTATTTCAAGTTTAACCCTAAATCATATATATATGTATATATATATGATACACATTTATATATATTGTGTATATATTTATGCATTTATATATAGCATATATATACTATATATATTTATTTTTAAAGATTTATGAGGCTATGAAAGAGCCAAGAAAATAAAAACTAACATTACATTTTAGTTCAGAAACTAATTTATTTCAGTTATATAGCGGCCTAAAAATCAATATTTTCTCACATTTTCATCACTATAAATTGTAAAAATGAAATGCACTCATTCTCTTGAAGGTGATGAAGGATCTGAAATATTGTAATCAAATTTGTAATAGGTGAAAAGCTAGTGTTCCTTCTGTGATAATTAATTTGGAAACTGCTATCCAGATTATTTACATGCAATACTTTGCCACTAATCATAATGGATTCCCATTAGAAGTATGGCATTATTTTCATTTTGTTCTGTGTTCATTGTTAATTACTAATTGCATTACATTGATCTTCTATGTTACCATTTCTATTTGCACATAGAAATAGAATGTAAAAGATACTTTTAAAAAAGCACAATACATTGCCTTGCTCTAGTCTCTATTTTTGTTTAAATGACTAATGCTATATCCTTTTGTTTAGAAAAATAATACTTAACTGTGTACACTTCCCAGACAGACTATGAAGACAATTATTTTCATAAAAGACAGAATAATATAAAGGTCACTGAAATAATTAACAACCATTTTCTGATACTGCTTAACTTCTAAGAAATTAGCACGTTTGTTCTAAAATATATTAATGCATCAATTTTGTCTTAAACTATTCAGTTAATGCGCAAAATAACTGTAAAGACAAAGTACAATCTTTATTACCAATTTTATATAGCTCTGATTTGTTTTTTCTGTCTTTACCTTTCCTCTATAATAACCTTCCTCATGAGATGACAATTTACAAAATCCCGTAATTTAGAAAAAACCCCTGTGTCTTGTCCTTGTGTTCTTACAGAGAAGAGTCGAAAAATGGAACTCACATTTCTATTCTAAACTCTCAACGGTGAAATTACAGGGGTATGTTGGATTATCTGCCTATACACAGTTCTTTCTCTCTGCCTCATCAAACCATATCCCAACTCTGAATGAAGGGGTTCAGAAAGGTGGACTAAAGTGGAACAAAATTAATGTGGTCAAAGTGAGTAAGGAGACAAAAGTCAAAGCTAAACAGTGCATTAAATTTCTTCCTATATTAAAAAATGACCAGCCACTTCACACTTCTACAAATTAGAAGACATCTTTAGTTCTCCCTCTTCTTCAAAACCAGTGACCCCCAAATCACCCCTCATTAATTTGGCAATGCCTCCAGAAAATGTTTTGAACCCATCTGCTTTCCACACAGTATTTTCACCTGAACCCTCTTAGATGCAGATTGCTAACACAATCCTACTAACTGCTATTTTCTGTTTTAATTTTTGCTCCATTTGAGTCATTCCATATACATAACAAAATAGTTAACTGAAATATAATTTGTATCATTACATGTTAATACCTCTGCTTAAAGTCTCGCAGTCTTCCCATTGCACTTAAAATTAAATCTGCATCACTACCATGTCCTACTAGGAGCTGGTTAGCCTGGCACCTGTGCATTTTCTGAACTCATCCACACTAGTCTCTCTTCACCTGAGACACCCTACCTACACTGGATTCCCCTTTGTTTCTTAAGCAAGCTAAGCTTTTGTTCCAATTTATAAAATGGCGCTAAACAGTTTTCTGAAATCGTGGTAGCAAATTACTTGCAAGCAGTAGTGACTGGTAGCTGGAGGAGTGTCAAAGAGTTGTCCCAACTGTCAACATTTTTTAGTCATTTTGTGAGTGGATGTGAGCATCTTAGCTTGCATTGTCCAGATACATGGTGAAGTATAACAATGTTTTACATGCATGTAGAATATTTGAATACATTCCTGGTGAGGGTCTTGCTCAAATCTCTTGTTCATTGTCTCTTAGGTTATCCATCTTTAAGTTTCTTTACAGGAATATATATATATGTATAATGTTTTATATATATATATATATATATATATATATATATATATATCATAAATTCAGTTCAGCTCAGTCGCTCAGTCATGTCCGACTATTTGCGACTCCATGGACTGTAGCACTCCAGGCTTCCCTGTCCATCATCAACTCCTGGAGATTTTCAAACTCATGTTCATCGAGTCAGTGATGACATCCAACCATCTCATCCTCTGCTGTCCCCTTCTCCCCCTACCTTCAATCTTTCCCAGCATCAGGGTCTTTTTTAGTGAGTTGATTCTTCACATCAGGTGGCCACAGTATTGGAATTTCACCTTCATCATCAGTCCTTCCAATGAATATTCAGGACTGATTTCCTTTAGGAAGGACTGGTTGGATCTCCTTGTAGTCCAAGGGTCTCTCAAGAGTCTTCTCCAACACCACAGTTCAAAAGCATCAATTCTTTGGCACTTAGCTTTCTTTATGGTCCAACTCTCACATCTATACATTACTACTGAAAAAAATCATAGCCTTGACTAGATGGACCTTTATTGGCAAAGTAATGTCTGTGCTTTTTAATATGCTATGTAGGTTGGTCATATGTTTCTTTCCAAGGAGCAAGTGTCTTTTAATTTCATGGCTGCAGTCACCATCTGCAGTGATTTTGGAGCCAAGAAAAATAAAGTTTCTCACTGTTTCCATTGTTTCTCTACCTATTTGTCACAAAGTGATGGGACTGGATGCCATGATCTTCGTTTTCTGAATGTCGAGTTTTAAGCCAACTTTTTCACTCTCCTCTTTAACTTTCAAGAGGCTCTTTAGTTCTTCTTTGCTTTCTGCCACAAGTGTGGTTTCATCTGCATATATGAGGTTATTGATATTTCTCCCAGAAATCTTGATTCCAGCTTGTCCTTTATTCAGCCTGGCATTTTGCATGATGTACCCTGCATATAAGTTAAATAAACAGGGTGAAAATATGCAGCCTTGTCATACTCCTTTCCCTATTTGGAACCAGTCTGTTGCTCCATGTCCAGTTCTAACTGTTGTTTCCTGACCTGCATATAGATTTCTCAAGAGGCAAGTCAGGTGGTCTGGTATTCCCAGCTCTTTCAGAATTTTCCACAGTTTGTTGTGATTCACATAGTCAATGGCTTTGGCATAGTCAATAAAGCAGAAGCAGATTTTTTTTGGAACTCTCTTGCTTTTCTATGATCCAACAGATTTGGGCAATTTGATCTCTGGTTCTTATGTCTTTTTAAAATCCAGCTTGAATACCCCCAGAAATTCATGGTTGATTCACATACTGTTGAAGCCCAGCTTGGAGAATTTTGAGAATTACTTTGTTATCATGTGAGATGAGTGCAATTTGAGGTAGCTTGAAGATTTGTTGGCATTGCCTTTCTTTGGGATTGGAATTAAAACTGACCATATATATATATATTTACACACACAGAGATACCCACATGTGATAATTTTATTGAAAAAGTATAATATTATTGAAACAAATTCCAGGTAAATCATATATATATATAATATAAATTATATTTGCCTGGAATTTATTTCAATAATATTATACTTTTTCAGTAAAATTTTCACATGTGGGTATATGCATGCATGTGTGTGTGTAGAAGTCTTGAAAATTATGTGTTAGATTTATTTTCTTTTTTAAAAATACATTTTTGATGCTACTGTAAATAAATTTTAATTTTAATATTTTTACAAAAGGAAATATTTTTGTACACTTCATAATGCCATCTCAGTGCAAAGCACAGGTTAAGTGCAGTTGGTCTTTATAGAACACATGTTTATCTTCAGAGCTGCCTAGATCATGATGGTGAACTCTGTAACACTGGTCAGTTGTATAGAATATATACAGTAGTCCCATAGCTCAGTTGGTAAAGAATCTGCCTGCAATGCAGGAGACCTGGGTTCGATTCCTGGGTTGGAAGATCCCCTGGAGAAGGAAATGGCAATCCACTCCAGTATTCTTGCCTGCAAAATCCCATGGACAGAGGAGCCTGGTAGGCTACAGTCCATGGGGTAGCAAGAGTTGGACATAACTTAACGACTAAACCACCACCACCACCAGAGATAACTGACACTTTACAACCATGGCTCTGTGTGTTTGGGAGACCAGGATGTATAGACCGGTCGGCACTGTTTAGTAACAATAGTTAGATTTACCATTTGTCCCTGGTTTGGAAGAACCTTGGGTGTGGTTTTTGCAGTCACACTGGTTTTATAGTGGGGTGGGTTTACTTGGCCTCCTATCAGAGACCCACCACTGGTTGCAGGTTGGACACTGTGTTGGCATTGTCCAGCACCCCACTGAAAGGCAGAGGGGCGGGAGGAAGGGCCTGTAGCCCAGTGGTGCTCTGGGCCTCAGACTAAATTGTGTCCCATATGACTTGGTGGAGACAGGACAGGAAGGCCTGTACTTGAAACTTCTGGAATTGTTGTGATGATAAAGTGACCCCTATGACTTATTTTAACCATCAAGCATGATAATTACTATGCAATTAACATACTTGCTAAACTCACTTAACATTTTAATCATTTTTGTGTCAATTCTTTGTATGCAGTTTTTATTGTCAGTAAATGGTTATACTTTTATGTTTTCCTTTTCAGATTTCATATACTTCAGTTTTTGTGCTTTATTATATGCCCTCTGATGTCCAGTTAAATGTTGAAAAAGAGTGGTGACAGCAGGTATTCTTACCTTATGTATAATTTCAGAGGACAAATGTCTATAATTTAGCAAAAAAGTATGATTGCTATAAGTTTTGTGAAGATCTTTTATCAGGTGGAGAAATTTCTGTTCTTATCTTGCTATTTTTAAAAATCACAAATGGATACATAACTGTAATACATGTTTATTCTCTGTTATTGACATAATCATTTCTCTCTTCTGTTAATGAGGTAAATTAGATTAAAAGAGCTTTATATTCCTGAAATAAATACAAATTTGTTGAAATTATAGTTCTTTTTATGTATTGCTGAATTTGGCTTGCTAGAATTTTATTGGAATGCTACATCAACATTTATGAGTAAGATTGGCTTACAAATTGGCTTAAAAATTTCCATAGTAAATAGAAGCCCATAATAAAATCATGGCCCTAATTCTGGGCTGGTTACAAGCTTTCTTCCAAAGACATTGGCGCTGTAATTCCTTACTGCCTTTCACAGCTCTCTTATGCCTTCAAAAACATTGTTTTTGGTATTTTACAGGTTTTGTGTGTACTCTTAGTTGCTATTCTGCCTGATATATGTAGTCCGTTGTAACTAAAAGCAGACGTTCTTCCTTTAATATTTTACATTGTTTTATATTTTTTAACAGAATTATTATATGTATCTTATTGCCATGTCTCTGTTTAAACAAAATATTTGTATTACTATTGCTCTAGAGTCTCACCATTTTATTCACTAAAAGTATTTATGCTTTTACTTTTTTCTGGCCAATTTTCTGAGTTCTCTTGCTAATTTTAACAATTCTTTAGTTAAGTTTCATGAGTAATTTTGCTCATGTCTCAAATATATGTCTATGAGTTTTTGAAATGCTTTACTAAATCTGCAAGAAAATTTCAAACAAGGTAAATGAAAAAGCTAAATGCCACTACCTATATTTTGATTCTGCTTTTAATGGAGGTGCTTCCAAAGTTTTACCATTAATCAGAATTTTGCTTCTTGATTTATAACAGATATTGTATAAGGATATGAATGTATCTTATAAACTAGCTAGTTTTTTTCTTCAAAAATTAGGTGAGTGATTCCTTATATTTTATTTTGTTTTCAATGGCATGCTTTCTTAGCACCAATGGAGATTATTATATAGATTTTCTCATTCATCAATTTTATATGCATGTACAAAATGAAGTTGTGTATTGATAAAGTTGAGCAAGAATGAAGGAAAAACGTCATCTATCTATTTTATTTAAGCATTTGCAATCTGTATCAAGGACTAAATAATTTGAAATTCAAAGGCTACCTTAAAACATATTTTTATTTGCTTTGAATTTAAAATCATTAAATTATGTGTCTATTATAAGGCTATATTTTTGGATTCTGTAAATGTGATATAACAAAAAGAAAAACCTTGAGTATTACATTATTAAAATATCTGTCTGTCAAGCCAAAGTCTGGTTTAAAAAATAATTTTAAAGACAGAGGTATACTTTAGAAGTTGTTTAATTGAAGTTAGTGTGCTACAGGTGAACAAAAGTACCTACAATGGATTTAAGTGATAAAATAACACACTTTAGGGTCATCACAAATCTTATCTATTCAAGAAAATAAAAATTCCCTACATAAAGAATGTGTTTAGTCCTTATCTAGCATCTAGAGAAAAGACAAATAATCCTCATAATAAGTGTTTCTTTAGTGGATTAATATTGATCATAGAATATTTCAATCTAGTGATATAAACAAGTACACTTTAAATTCAGGTAAATGATGTTAAATAATATCTTTTAAAATTTGATAGCTGGTAACAAATAAAATAATCCTTCTAAACCAAGAACTATGGATGGGTCACAGGTGCACATGTCACTCCTCTAGGACTGAAGATCTAGGAACTAAGCATTATTTCTCTCCCCCATCAAGTACTAATTCTATAAGAAAAAGGAACAAGATTCAATGCACATGTGCACTTTAAAAAGTACAGAAATGGGGGGCAGTCCTAAGATGGCAGAGGTATAGGACAGGGGGACCACTTTCTCCCCCCACAAATCCATCAAAACAACATTTAAATGCCGAGTAAATTCCACAAAACAACTTCTGAATCCCAGCAGAGAACATCACTCACTCAGAAAAGCAGCCCATTGTCTTTGAGAGGAAGTAGGAAAAAATATAAAAGACAAAAAAAGAGACAAAAGAGATAGGGACGGAGCTCTGTACTGGGAAGGGAGTCTTAAAAAAGAGAGAAGTTTCCAAACACCAGGAAACACTCTCACTGCTGAATCAGTGGCAAGCCTTGGAAGCACAGAGGGCAACATAACTGGGAGGAAAAATAAATAAATAATTAAAACCCACAGATTATGAGCCCAATGGTAACTCCCCCAGCGGAGCAGCAGCGCAGACATCTGCACCCGCCACTAGCAAGCAGGGGCTGGGCAGGGAGGCGCGGGCTGCATTGCTTAGAGTAAGGATCGGGCCTGAATGCCCCGAGGGCAATCTGAGGGAACTAACTAGGCTGGCAAACCAGACTGTGGGAGAGCTACCACAAAAAGGCAAAAAGCCCTAACCTAAGACACCGCCAGGCCCGCTCACAGAACAAAGGACTGAACAGAGCTAAACCATGCAGACCATCTCTCTCCAATGACAGGCAGTCAGAGCCGGAAGGGGGCAATTGTAGCCCCAGAGAGGCATTATCTACCAAACTGCAAGCAGGCTTCTTTGCTAACTAAGACTTCTTGGGGTTCTGGACAATCAGCATCTACCTGAGAAGGTGTGCTGGTTGTACACCCAGAAAACCGAGCGGCAGGGAAGGGGGAGGCGATAAGTCACAGCAACCACGCTCGCCAAACACCTCATCACCTGAGCTGCTCAGACCTGGGAAGGGCACAAAACAGGTCAAACCGAGTCTGTGCCTCTGAGGACTACCCAAGTGCGCGAACCTGAGTGGCTTAGACCTGGGTTGTGCACGCAGCCCATGGAAGACCTTGGACAGTTCCTGGTGGAGCAACATAGAGCCTGAGCAGTGTGGGCAGGGAGGGCACAAGCGCTGAGAGTGGGGGCAGGCCCAGTGTGGCTGAGGCACTGCAAGCACATGCCCGTGTTATTTGTTTGCAGTGTCCCTCCCTCCCTACAGCGCGAATGAATAAGTGAGCCTAAAAAAGTGTCCACCACTGCCCTCCTTGTGTCAGGGTGGAAATCAGACACTGAAGAGACCAGCAAACAGAAGAAGCTAAAACAGGGGGAACCGCCTTGGAAGTGACAGGTTCAATAGATGAAAACCCTGTAGTTAGTACCGACTACATAGGAAGGGGCCTATAGATCTTGAGAAATACATAAGCCAGACCAGAACTACCTGAAAATGAACTGACCCCACACTGCTCACAATAACACCAGAGAAAGTCCTAGATATATTTTTACTATTTTTACGATCATTCTTTTTAAAAATTTTTTTAAAAATTTTAAGTCCTCTATTACTCCTTTAATTCTCATTTTTATAACCTATTACTTTGCAAAAAAAGACCCTATTTTTTAAAGCAAACTTCATATATATACATATATATATAATAATTTTTGTGACTTTTTTTCCCTTTAATATTGTATTTTTGAAAATCAAACCTTTAGTCTAGATTTTTAATCTTTGCTTTTGGTATTTGTTATCAATTTTGTACCTTTAAGAACCCAATCTTCAGTACCCATTTTTACTTGGGAGCAAGATTACTGGCTTGAGTGCTCTCTCCTCCTTTGGACTCTCCTTTTTCTCCACCAGGTCATCTCTATCTCCTCCCTCCCCCTTCTCTTCTCTACCCAAATCTGTGAATCTCTTTGTATGTTCCAGATGGTGGAGAACAGTTAGGGAACTGATTACTGGCTGGATCTGTCTCTCTCCTTTTGATTCCCCCCTTTATCCTCCTGGTCACCTCTGTCTCCTTCCTTCCTCTTCTCTTCTCTGTATAACTCCATAAATATCTTTGAGTGGTTCAGACTGTGGAGTGCACCTAAGGAAGTGATTACTGGCTAGCTTGCTCTCTCCTCTTTGGATTCCACCTCATCTCATTTGGATCACCTCTAACTCCCTCCTCCCTCTTCTCTTCTCCATGTAACTCTGTGAACCTCTCCAAGTGTCCCTCACTGTGGAGAAAATTTTCGTCTTTGACCTAGATGTTTTAATCAATGGTGCTGTATAGAAGGAGAAGTCTTGAGACTACTGTAAAAATAAGACTGAAAATCAGAAGCAGGAGGCTTAAATCCAAATCCTGAGAACACCAGAGAACTCCTGACTCCAGGCAACATCAATTGACAGGAGCTCATCAAACGCCTCCATAGGTGAAGGTGAAGTCACTCAGTCGTGTCTAACTCTTTGCGACCCCGTGGACTGTAACCTACTAGGCTTCTCCGTCCATGGGATTCTCCAGGCAAGAATACTGGAGTGGATTGCCATTTCCTTCTCCAGGGGATCTTCCCGACCCAGGGATTGAACCCGGGTCTCCCACATTGGAGGCAGATGCTTTAACCTCTGAGCCACCAGGGAAGCCCCCATCACCACCCAAGGGCCAACAAGTTCCAGAGCAAGACATACCATGCAAATTCTCCAGCAACACAGGAACACAGCCCTGAACTTCAGTATATAGGCTGCCCAAAGTTACTCCAAACCTACTGACATCTCATACTCATTGCTGGACACTTCATTGCACTCCAGAGAGAAGAAATCCAGCTCCACCCACCAGAACATCAACACAAGCTTCCCTAACCAGGAAACCTTGACAAGCCACCCGTCCAACCTCATCCACAGTGAGGAAATTCCACAATAACGAGAACCCCACAAACTGCCAAAATCCAGAAAGGCTACCCCAAACTCAGCAATATAAACAAGAAGAGACAGAGGTCTACCCAGCAGGTAAAGGAACAGGAAAAATGCCCACCAAACCAAACAAAAGAGGAAGAGATAGGGAATCTACCTAGTAAAGAATTCCAAATAATGATAGTGAAAATGATCCAAAATCTTGAAATCAAAATGGAATCATAGATAAATAGCCTGGAAACAAGGATTGAGAAGATGCAAGAAAGGTTTAACAAAGACCTAGAAGAAATAAAAAAAGAGTCAATATATAATGAATAATGCAATAAATGAGATGAAAACATTCTGGAGGCAACAAATATTAGAATAAGGGAGGCAGAAGATAGGATTAGTGAAATAGAAGATAGAATGGTAGAAATAAATGAATCTGAGAGGAAAAAAGAAAAACAAATTAAAAGAAATGAGGACAATCTCAGAGACATCCAGGACAATATTAAATGGCCCAACATTCGAATCATAGGAGTCTCAGAAGGAGAAGTCAAAAAGAAAGACCAAAAGAAAATACTTGAAGAGATAATAGTTGAAAACTTCCCTAAAATGGGGAAGAAAATAATCACTCAAGTCCAAGAAACCCAGAGAGTCTCAAACAGGATAAACCCAAGGTGAAACACCCCAAGACACATATTAATCAAATTAACAAAGATCAAACACAAAGAACAAATATTAAACACAGCAAGGGAAAAACAACAAATAACACACAAGGGGGTTCCCATAAGGATAACAGCTGATTTTGCCATAGAAACTCTTCAGGCCAGGAGGGAATGGCAAGACATACTTAAAGTGATGAAAGAAAATAACCTACAGCCCAGATTACTGTACCCAGCAAGGATCTGTTCAAATATGAAGGGAAAATCAAAAGCTTTACAGACAAGCAAAAGCTGAGAGAATTCAGCACCACCAAACCAGCTCTCCAACTAACGCTAAAGCATATTCTCTAGACAGGAAACACAAAAAGGGTGTATAAACTCAAACCCAAACCAATAAAGTAGATGGCAATGGGATCATACTTATCAATAATCACCTTAAACCTAAATGGGTTGAATGCCTCAACCAAAAGGCAAAGACTGGCTGAATGGATACAAAAACAAGTCCCCTATATATGTTGTCTACAAGAGACCCACCTCAAAACAGGGGACACATACAGACTGAAAGTGAAGGGCTGGAAAAAGATATTCCTTGCAAATAGAGACCAAAAGAAAGCAGGAGTAGCAATACTCATATCAGATACAATAGACTTTAAAACAATGGCTGTGAAAAGAGACAAAGAAGGGCACTACATAATGATCAAAGGATCAATCCAAGAAGATATAACAATTATAAATATATATGCACCCAACATAGGAGCACCGCAATATGTAAGACAAATGGTAACAAGTATGAAAGGGGAAATTAACAATAATACAATAATAGTGGGAGACTTTAATACTCCACTCACATCTATAGATAGATCAACTAAACAGAAAATTAACAAGGAAACACAAACTTTAAATGATACAATAGACCAGTTAGACCTAATTGATATCTATAGGACATTTCACTCCAAAACAATGAATTTCACCTTTTTCTCAAGTGCACACAGAACTTTCTCCAGGATAGATCACATCCTTGGCCATAAATCTAGCCTTGGTAAATTAAAAAAAAAAAAAAAAACAGAAGTAGCAATACTCATATCCGACAAAATAGATTTAAAACAAAGACTGTGAAAAGAGACAAAGGACACTACATAATGATCAAAGGATCAATCTAAGAAGAAGATATAACAATTATAAATATATATGCACCCAACATAGGAGCACCGCAATATGTAAGACAAATGCTAACAAGTATGAAAGAGGAAATTAACAATAACACAATAATACTGGGAGACTTTAATACCCCACTCATATCTATGGATAAGTCAACTAAAGAGAAAATTAACAAAGAAACACAAACTTGAAATGATGCAATAGACCAGTTAGACCAAATTGATATCTATAGGACATTTTACCCTAAAACAATGAATTTCACCTTTTTCTCAAGTGCTCATGAAACCTTCTCCAGGATAGATCACATCCTGGGCCATAAATCTAGCCTTGGTAAATTCAAAAAACTTGAAATCATTCCAAGCATCTTTTCTGACCATAACGCAGTAAGATTAGATTTCAATAACAGGAGAAAAACTATTTAAAATTCCAACATATGCAGGCTGAACAACATGCTTCTGAATAACCAACAAATCAGAGAAGAAATAAAAAAAGAGATCAAAATATGCACAGAAACAAATGAAAATGAAAACACAACAACCCAAAACTTGTTCAGTTCACAGTCGCTCAGTCGTGTCTGACTCTTTGCGACCCCATGAATCATAGCACACCAGGCCTTCCTGTCCATCATCAACTCCCGGAGTTCACTCAGACTCACACCCATTGAGTCAGTGATGCCATCCAGCCATCACATCCTCTGTCGTCCCCTTCTCCTCCTGCCCCCAATCCCTCCCAGCATCAGTCTTTTCCAATGAGTCAACTCTTCGTGGGGCACTGTAAAAGCAGTGCTAAGGGGAAAGCTCATAGCAATACAGGCACACCTCAAGAAACAAGAAAAAAGTCAAATAAATAACCCAACTCTACACCTAAAGCAACTAGAAAAGCAAGAAATGGAGAACCCCAGGGTTAGTAGAAGGAAAGAAATCATAAAAATTAGGGCAGAAATAAATGCAAAAGAAACAAAAGAGACCATAGCAAAAATCAACAAAGCCAAAAGCTGGTTCTTTGAAAGGATAAATAAAATTGACAAATCATTAGCCAGACTCATCAAGAAACAAAGGAAGAAAAATCAAATCANAAATAAATGCAAAAGAAACAAAAGAGACCATAGCAAAAATCAACAAAGCCAAAAGCTGGTTCTTTGAAAGGATAAATAAAATTGACAAATCATTAGCCAGACTCATCAAGAAACAAAGGGAGAAAAATCAAATCAATAAAATTAGAAATGAAAATGGAGAGATCACAACAGACAACACAGAAATACAAAGGATCATAAGAGACTACTATCAGCAATTATATGCCAATAAAATGGACAATGTGGAAGAAATGGACAAATTGTTAGAAAAGTACAACTTTCCAAAATTGAACCAGGAAGAAATAGAAAATCTTAACAGACCCATCACAAGCACGGAAATTGAAACTGTAATCAGAAATCTTCCAGCAAACAAAAGCCCAGGTCCAGATGTGTTCACAGCTGAATTCAACCAAAAATTTAGAGAAGAGCTAACACCTATCCTACTCAAACTCTTCCAGAAAATCCAAACTCATTCTATGAGGCCACCATCACCCTAATACCAAAACCTGACAAAGACGCCACAAAAAAAGAAAACTACAGGCCAATATCACTGATGAACATAGATGCAAAAAATCCTTAATAAAATTCTAGCAATCAGAATCCAACAGCACATTAAAAAGATCATACTCCATGACCAAGTGGGCTTTATCCCAGGGATGCAAGAATTCTTCAATATCTGCAAATCAATCAATGTAATACACCACATTAACAAACTGAAAAATAAAAGCCATATGATTATCTCAATAGATGCAGAGAAAGCCTTTGACAAAATTCAACATCCATTTATGATAAAAACTCTCCAGAAAGCAGGAATAGAAGGAACATATCTCAACATAATAAAAGCTATATATGACAAAGCCACAGCAAACATTATCCTAAATGGTGAAAAATTGAAACCATTTCCCCTAAAGTCAGGAACAAGACAAGAGTGCCCACTTTTTACCACTACTGTTCAACATAGTTCTCAAAGTTTTGGCCACAGCAATCTGAGCAGAAAAAGAAATAAAAGGAATCCAAATTGGAAAAGAAGAAGTAAAATTCTCACTGTTTGCGGATGACGTGATCCTCTACGTAGAAAACCCTAAAGACTCCACCAGAAAATTACTAGAGCTAATCAATGCATATAGTAAAGTTGCAGGATATAAAGTCAACACACAGAAATCCCTTGCACTCCTATACACTAATAATGAGAGAATAGAAAAAGAAATTAAGGAAACAATTCCATTCACCATTGCAATGAAAAGAATAAGATATTTATGAATATATCTACCTAAAGAAACTAAAGACCTATATATATAAAACTATAAAACACTGATGAAAGAAATCAAAGAGGACACTAATAGATGGAGAAATATACCATGTTCATGGATCAGAAGAATCAATATAGTGAAAATGAGCATACTACACAAAGCAATCTATAGATTCAATGCAATCACTATCAAGCTACCAACAGTGTTTTTCACGGAGCTAGAACAAATAATTTCACAATTTGTATGGAAATACAAACAACCTCAAATAGCCAAAGCAATCTTGAGAACGAAGAATGGAACTGGAGGAACCACCCTGCCTGACTTCAGGGTCTACTACAAAGCTGTAGTCATCACACCAAGACAGGAATAGAGATCAATGGAACAAAATAGAAAGCCCAGAGATAAATCCACACACCTATGGACACCTTATCTTTGACAAAAGAGATAAGAATATACACTGGAGAAAAGACAATCTCTTTAACAAGTGGTGCTGGGAAAAGTGGTCAACCACTTGTAAAAGAATGAAAGTAGAACACTTTCTAACACCATACACAAAAACAAACTCAAAATGGATTAAAGATCTACACGTAAGACCAGAAACTATAAAACTCACTGAAGAGAATATAGGCAAAACACTCTCTGACATGAATCACAGCACGATCCTCTATGACCCAACCCCCAGAATATTGGAAATAAAAGCAAAAATAAACAAATGAGATCTGATTAAAATTAAAATCTTCTGCACAAAAAAGGAAACCATAAACAAGGTGAAAAGACAGCCTTCTGAATGGGAGAAAATCATAGCAAATGAAGCAACTGACAAAGAATTAATCTCAAAAATATGCAAGCAACTTATGCAGCTCAATTCCAGAAAAGTAAACGACCCAATCCAAAAATGGACCAAAGAACTAAGCAGACATTTCTCCAAATAGACATACAGGTGGCTAACAAACACATGAAAAGATGCTCAACATCACTCATTATCAGAGAAATGCAAATCAAAACCACAATGAGGTACCATTTCATGCCAGTCAGAATGGCTGCTATCCAAAAGTCTACAAGCAGCAAATGCTGGAGAGGGTGTGGAGAAAAGGGAACCCTCTTGCACTGTTGGTGGGAATGCAAACTAACGCAGCCGCTATGGAGAACAGTGTGGAGATTCCTTAAAAAAAAAAAACTGGAAATAGAGCTGCCTTATGACCCAGGAATCCCACTGCTGGGCATACACACTGAGGAAACCAGAAGTGAGACACGTGAACCCCAATGTTCATTGTAGCACTGTTTATAATAGCCAGGAAGCAACCTAGATGTCCATCAGCAGATGAATAGATAAGCAAGCTGTGGTACATATACACAACGGAGTATTACTAAGCCATTAAAAAGAATACATTTGAATCAGTTCTAATGAGATGGATGAAACTGGATCTGATTATACAGAGTGAAGTAAGCCAGAAAGAAAAACACCAATACAGTATACTACCACATATATATGGAATTTAGAAAGATGGTAATGATAACCCTGTACGCAAGACAGCAAAAGAGACACAGATGTATAGAACAGTCTTTTGGACTCTGAGGAAGAAGGAGAGGGTGGGATGATTTGGGAGAATGGCATTGAAACATGTATACTATCATGTAAGAAAGAAATCGCCAGTCCAGTTTCGATGCAGGATACAGGATGCTTGGGGCTGGTGCACTGGGATGACCCAGAGGGATGGTATGGGGAGGGAGATGTGTAGGGGGTTCAGGATGGGGGACTCATGTACACTCGTTGCGGATTCATGTTGATGTATGGCAAAACCAATGCAATATTGTAAAGTAAAATAAAAATAAAAATATTTCTGTTAAGAAAACAAAAGTACAGAAATGGAGATCCCAAAAGTCATGTCTATAGTAACTGGCAAATCCCGCTGAACCTCACTGTGAATGCCCCCTGTGTTTTGAACTTTCTGTTTACTTTTTGGTTGCAAACCAAACAATGTCCCTGAGCTCAGTTAATGCCAAACAAAACAAACTGGAGCCAATACACTGATGTTCAGATTCTTACAGGGTGTCTCTCTTCCCAGTTAACCAAATGATGCAGAGTATTTCACCTTTCCATAAAAAACAGTGTCTCAGGCCTGCTGCCTGTAACAAATTCTCAGCACCCACTCCCTACAGCTAAGCTAAAGCTTCTCCCATCTCCTCTTTTTTGAACTGAAAAAAGCAATTTGGGGTGAGGTGTATAGTAGTCATATACCGGTACTTGTTCACAACTCTACAGGAATAGAGACATCACTTTAAGAGTTTTAGGCAAAAGTAATACTTAACAGAGCCTATCAATTGTGTATCAAGCCTCTGGAAATAATGAAAATGAAGAACTCATAAAAGCACCATTGATCATCTGCTTCCAGCAGCACTTGCACCTATAAATGGCAGGACAATGCCTACAAGGTATTATAAAAAGCCACATCTGCTGGCTAATATTGGGGGGATAATAAGCCTTTGCTTGTCTTCTGCCTTCTGGGTCTAACACAACCATCTCCTTTGGTGGAAAGGGAAGCAGATCTCTGTAGGCAAGTGTGTTTGAAAAAAAATGTAGATTTAATTTCCAACATAGGAAAGAGCTAAGAGCAGCAATGGGGTTAGGAAATGGTAACCCACTCCAGTGTTCTTGCCTGGGAAATCCCACGGGCAGAGAAGCCTGGTGGGCTATGGAGCATGGGGCTGCAAAGAGTGGGGCAGAACATAGTGACTAAACAACAAGAAGGAGCATCAGTGAGGTGAATTTCCAATAGAAGGTAAAAGGCACATGTTCAAGCAGGAGGGATTGGAATAACTTTGGGCTTCTTAAAAGTAACACTGGAGGTAAAAAATAATACTTAGTATGACAACAGAACTAACACAAATGGAAGATCCTATGTATTTCAAGTACAGTTCTATGCATATTCTAACTTAGTGAACCAAGTATTCTCTTCAGAATTATTCTGCATTGAAAAAACTGATTGTGGAAAAATACACATAACATAAATTTACCATCTTGACTATTCTTAAGTGTACAGTTCAGTAATGTTAATTATATTGTTGTACAAACAATCTCCAGAACTTCTTATCTTGCACAATGAACTCTATACTCATTAGAAACTTCTCATTTTTACCTTTTCAAACCTCTCACAGCCAACATTCTTTCTGTTTGAGTGATTTGACTATTCTTTGTTGTTTTTTAGTTGCTCAGTCATGTTTAACTCTCTGCAACCCCAAGGACTTTTTGAGCCCTTCAGACTCCTCTGTCCATGGAATTTCCCAGGCTGGAAATTTCCCAGGCTGGAATACTGGAGTGGGTTGCATTCCCTTCTTCAGGAGATCTTCCTAACCCAGAGATCGAACTTGTGTCTCCTGCGTTGGAAGATGGATTCTTTACCATTGAGCCACCTGGGAAACTTTGACCATTTTAGATACCTCATGAAAGTAGAATAACATAGTATTTGGCTTTTTGTGACTGGCCTATTTCACTTAGTGTGGCCTCCCTGGTGGCTCAGAGGGTAAAGCATCTGCCTGAAATACAGGAGACCTGGGTTTTATTCCTGGGTTGGGAAGATTCCCTGGAGAAGGAAATGGCAACCCACTCCAGTATTCTTGCCTGGAGAATCCTGTAGTTGGAGGAGCCTGGTAGGCTATAGTCCACGGGGTTGCAAAGAATTAGACACAACTGAGCGACTTCATTTTATTTCCCTTAGCATAGTGTCCTCAAGGTGCATCCCAGTTGTGACAAGATCACATCCCAGCATGTAACACGATTCCATCCTTTTTTAAGACTGAGTGATACTCCATTGTACATACATCCCACAATTTCTACATCCGTTTGTCAAAGGGTGTTACTTCAACCTCTTGGCTATTGTGAAAAATGCTGCTATTGACATGAGTGTACAAACATCTCTTTGACAGCTCACTTCCAATTCTTTTGGATATAACCTAGAGGTGGAATACTGGGTCATGTGGTAATTCTGTTTTTGTTTATTGATGCACAGAAGTTTTTAATTTGATGTAAACCAAACAATTGATCTTTACTTTTGTTGCTTGAGCTTTTGATGTCATATCCAAGAATTACTGTCAAACCCAAAATTATGAAACTTTTCCAATAGATTTTCTTTTATCAGTTTAATAGCTTTAAATCTTACATTTCAGGCTTTGATACAATTGGAGCTAATTTTCATTTATGGTATAAAGTAAAGGATCAATGGCATTCTTTTGCATGTGGATGTTTAGTTTCCAAAACCATTTGTTGTAAAGACTGTCCATCCTCTACTGAAAAGTCTTGGCACCCTGTCAAAATCATTTGATTGCATCTGCAAGATTTATTTCTGGGGTCTCTTTTCTATTTCGTTGGCTTATATGTCTTTCTTTATATTGTTCACACACTATTTTGATTACTATAGCTTGGTAATAAGCTTTGAAGTCAGCAAAAGTGAGACTTCCAAATTCATTCTTCTTTTCAAAACTATTTGGCTGCTCCAGGTCAGACTTTTTTAAACACAGAATTCTAGTATCAATCAATCAAAAGTAAGCAAAGAACAAAGGCATTTTTAGATGAAATTTTAAAAATGTACTTCTCATGTGCTCATTCTCAAGAAGTTACTGGAAGACTTAACTAACCAAAGTAGGAGGGAAAACCCAAAGGATAAGACAGAATTCAGCAAACAATGGATCTAACAGAGGATAGAGGCCAAAGGGAATTCCCATGATGATGATGAGAGGGAGATCTGGGATGATAGAGAAGGTTTAGAGAATAATCAGATCACAATGGGGGATAATGTCAGGAAGCACCAGTAAGGGAAAAGAATAGAACAAATAGAATTTCAGATAAAGATACACATGTTGGAATTGTTTTGATGCACAGTATAAAGTCATTAAAAAGGGGGTGTGAAAACTTAAGCAGAAATACAAAGACACCTATACAAATGAAAAAACAAAAGAGCTCCTTGCTAAGTTTAGATCAAACACAAAGTGTCAAAAGAGGAGAAAAATAATCTTATTAGATCATTGGCTCAACTTAAACAATTTAAATAATCACAATAATGAAAAAATTGATTAAGAAAGCTATAAAATGTGAAGATGGAAAGATTAGACATAAGAGAAAAAAATTCTCACCTGAAAAAATATGAAGTTAATGGATGATAATAGAAATCAGTGAATCAAAATAAAACAATTCACTGGTTATTTAAAGAAAATACAGAACTATTACAGCATAAAAATATAGAGAATATTAACTTTGGAAGCCTGAGAAAGGAAGAAAGTGGTATTGAATTGTTTTAATATTACACATGTATTATCAATTTAGTATTTTAATTATGCACATGTATCCCATTTGCAATTAGAAAAGCTTAAAATATTTTAGATTTGCATTTCTGTATTTAGACGAGTTAAAAATTAACTGATAAAAGCAGCCTGTGAAAGTCAGGTTTAACAAATGCACAACATTCGAGGGCAGGATTCCATCCACTTTCAGAATATAAGAAACAAACCAGACACCCTGTTGCCTTTGTTCTAGGCAGGTGCAGCCATACAGAGTAAACATTAACATTAACTCTGTGACAGGGTGGAAAATTAAGCAAAAGAGACTTGGAAAAATTAGTTGCTGGTCATCTTACTACTGCTGCTAAGTTGCTTTAGTCATGTCCAACTCTGTGCGACCCCATAGATGGCAGCCCACCAGGCTCCCCTGTCCCTGGGATTCTCCAGGCAAAAACACTGGAGTGGGTTGCCATGTCCTTCTCCAATGCATGAAAGTGAAAAGGGAAAGTGAAGTTGCTCAGTCGTGTCCGATTCTTCCAGACCCTATGGACTGTAGCCTACCAGGCTCCTCCATTCGTAGGATTTTCCAGGCAAGAATACTAGAGTGGAGTGCCATTGCCTTCTTCAGGTCATCTTACTAGAAGATAAAAAAAATTCTCAATTTTGACATTCCATTTTCCTCATTAGGCTGAATTATGTGAAAACAAGTGTTCTGACTTGTTGGTGCTAGATTATCCCATTGTTTATATGTTTTTCATCTATTTGTTGTTTCATTTTCTCTCACATTCAGAAAAAAAATATGTAAAACCATTCTTGGGGCTGCCAAATATTACTAAGATTGAACCTGTTCCATAGCAACAGATCCATTATCAAGACAGCTCCTGGGCATGTGGGAGAGTTTCAACCCATTAAATGGAATCCTGCAGGCAGGATTTCACACAAACTTCCATGGTTGCAGATTATCTATGCTCTTTTTGTCACATTTTATTTTCGGTCCTCATGATTTATGAATCCATGTTCTTCCATCATTTATATTCCTCACTGACAATAATAATTGTTCATTTTTAGTTCACGTAAATGTTATGAAATTAATTTAAGCAATCAATGTGGTGAGAATAAAATTTACAAAAACCCACATTTATCCATCCTTTCATGTCCATTGTTGTTTAGGCATCTTAAAGTTCTTTCTAATGTTCTTTTTGTTGCCTGATTGCTCTATCTAAGCATGCTTATTTTGATTTCTAAATTCATATTAAGGAAAAGGAATTTTAAATGGAGTAAATGGTTAAGCTCAAAAGTCTGAGAATCTATCAAATTCTTAAGTTGTGGGTGCAAGGGCAATCTCAACTCCTTCCAAATAAAACAAATAATAGCCACAAATTATTGAACACTATGTGCCATAAGCTATTGCATAAGTTATTTAAAAATATTCAGAATACAAATTAGTTCATTTTAAAGATAAAGTTACATTTAGAAAAGTAAAGAAACATGCCCAAGTTCAGCTATTAGAGATGGCAATGAAATTTAAACCTCATGACCTACCAACTACATAGGCACAGGCTTAGTCTTAACCTTTATATTACAATCTTCCCATGTCACACTGATTTGAACTCAAGAAACAATCATTACTGGCATAACAACTATAAGCAAAAGTGGAATGAAGCTGGGTCATCTGTAGAGACATGGATGGATTTAGAGCCTGTTATATAGAATGAAGTAAATCAGAAAGAAAAAAAAACTGTATATTGACACATGTGTGTAGAATCTGGGCTTCCTCCACTGGTGTTCAAATGTAAAGAATCTGCCTGCTGTGCAGGAGACCAGGTTTAATTCCTGGGTTGGGAAGATCCTCTAGAGAAGGGCATGGCAGCCCACTCCAATACTCTTGCATGGAGAATTCCACAGACAGAGGGGCCTGGCAGGCTACAGTCCATGGGCTCACAAAGAGTCAGATATGACTGAGCTAATAACACTTCACCACCTGAGATGGTGTAGAAGAAGAAGATATTAATATTAATATGGTGATCTAGTGATGTTTTGCAATACATACATGGATACATTCAGTATGAGTTTTAGAATACAACTATAACATGGAAGAGAAAACGTATATATTAAATAAATTTTACCTAAGTGCCTAATATGTACCAAGAAATCTGTCTAGAAGTTGAATATATAGCAATAACATATGTGACATAAAAATCCTGCCCTGTGAGGAATTATACTCTGTTAGGGTTTAGTCAATATATTTAGACAATATATTCTGTTTATTTATCCAATAAACAAGTGATGAATCATAGCAGATGATTACAAGTGCCATGAAGAAAAGTAAAATAGGAGAGGAGATAAAGAATGTGAATTCATTTCAATTTCTTAGAATCATCAAAAAAGGTCTTACTAAGAAAATAACCTTTTGAATGAAGACCTCAACTTTAAAGGTGTGAGCCACTGGGGAATGAACAAGCTAAGCAGAAAAATCATTCAGTGGGAAGACTCTGAAAATTGGCATATCTGGTGTATCCATGTAAAGGTAAGGAGAGCATCATTATGGGGTAAAGTGAAAAAATGAGAGAGTGATAGAAGAATTGGTTAATATTTTAACAAAGGATCAAAACATAAAGAAACAGAAAGTCATGAAAGGAATTTTTATATTGCTACAGTGAGTTAGGATGGAGAAGGCAATGGCACCCCATTCCAGCACTCTGGCCTGGAGAATCCCATGGAGAGAGGAGCCTGGTGGGCTGCAGTCCATGGGGTCGCTAGGAGTCAGACACGACTGAGTGACTTCACTTTCACTTTTCACTTTCATGCATTGGAAAGGAAATGACAACCCACTCTAGTATTGGTGCTTGGAGAATCCCAAGGACAGGGGAGCCTGGTGGGCTGCTGTCTATGGGGTTGCACAGAGTCAGACATGACTGAAATGACTTAGCAACAGCAGTGAGTAAGGAACTCATGAAAAGGTTTTGGGTAAAGTAATAATACCATCTAATTCCCCCCCACCCCCACCCCACCAGTACAACTCTGGATGATGTAGGGGAAATAAGCAGAGGGGAAAAATGGACAAGAAGTTATTATAATAAACAAGATAAAAGAAGATGCTTGCTCCAGAAAGGGTGTTTGTAAAGAAGTTGGTGACAAGTGGCTGGATTCTGGATATATTTTAAAGGTTGAACTAAGAGAATATACTGTGTTCTGTCACTAGTTCAGTTCAGTTCAGTCGCGCAGTCGTGTCCGACTCTTTGCGACCCCATGAATCGCAGCACGCCAGGCCTCCCTGTCCATCACCAACTCCCGGAGTTCACTCAGACTCACGTCCATTGAGTCTGTGATGCCATCCAGCCATCTCATCCTCAGTCGTCCCCTTCTCCTCCTGCCCCCAATCCCTCCCAGCATCAGGGTCTTTTCCAATGAGTCAACTCTTCGCATAAGGTGCCCAAAGTACTGGAGCTTCAGTTTTAGCATCAGTCCTTCCAAAGAAATCCCAGGGTTGATCTCCTTCAGAATGGACTGGTTGGATCTCCTTGCACTCCAAGGGACTCTGAAGAGTCTTCTCCAACACCACAGTTCAAAAGCATCAATTCTTCTGCGCTCAGCCTTCTTCACAGTCCAACTCTCACATCCATACATGACCACAGGAAAAACCATAGCCTTGACTAGACGGACCTTAGTCGGCAAAGTAATGTCTCTGCTTTTGAATATACTATCTAGGTTGGTCATAACTTTTCTTCCAAGGAGTAAGCGCCTTTTAATTTCATGGCTGCAGTCACCATCTGCAGTGATTTTGGAGCCCAAAAAAACAAAGTCTGACACTGTTTCTACTGTTTCCCCATCTATTTCCCATGAAGTGATGGGGCCAGATGCCATGATCTTCGTTTTCTGAATGTTGAGCTTCAAGCCAACTTTTCCACTCTCCTCTTTCACTTTCAACAAGAGGCTTTTTAGCTCCTCCTCACTTTCTGCCATAAGGGTGGTGTCATCTGCATATCTGAGATTATTGATATTTCTCCCAGCAATCTTGATTCCAGCTTGTGTTTCTTCCAGTCCAGCATTTCTCATGATGTACTCTGCATATAAGTTAAATAAGCAGGGTGACAATATACAGCCTTGACGTACTCCTTTTCCTATTTGGAACCAGTCTGTTGTTCCATGTCCAGTTCTAACTGTTGCTTCCTGACCTGCATACAGATTTCTCAAGAGGCAGGTCAAGTGGTCTGGTATTCCCATCTCTTTCAGAATTTTCCACAGTTTACTGTGATCCACACAGTCAAAGGCTTTGGCATAATCAATAAAGCAGAAATAGATGTTTTTCTGGAACTCTCTTGCTTTTTCCATGATCCAGCGGATGTTGGCAATTTGATCTCTGGTTCCTCTGCCTTTTCTAAAACCAGCTTGAACATCAGGGAGTTCACGGTTCACATATTTGCTGAAGTCTGGCTTGGAGATTTTGAGCATTACTTTACTAGCATGTGAGATGAGTGCAATTGTGCGGTAGTTTGAGCATTCTTTGGCATTGCCTTTCTTTGGAATTGGGATGAAAACTGACCTTTTCCAGTCCTGTGGCCACTGCTGAGTTTTCCAGATTTGCTGGCAAATTGAGTGCAGCACTTTCACAGCATCATCTTTCAGGATTTGAAACAGCTCAACTGGAATTCCATCACCTCCACTAGCTTTGTTCGTAGTGATGCTTTCTAAGGCATCTGTCACTAAGTCATGCCCAATTCTTTGCAACCCCAAGGACTGACACACACAAGGCTCCTCGGTCTTTCACTGTCTCCTGGGCTTTGCTCAAATTCATGTCCATTGAGTGATGATGCTATCTTACCATCTCATCCTCTGTCACCTCCTTTTCCTTTTGCCTTCAGTCTTTCCCAGCATCAGAGTCTTTCCCAATGAATTGGCTCTTTGCATTAGTTGGCCCAAGTATTACAGCTTCAGCTTCACCATCAGTCCCTCCAATGAATATTCAGGTTTGTTTCCTTCAGCATTGACTGGTTGGATCTGCTTGCAGTCCAGGGATTTCCCAAGAGTTTTCACTAGCACCACAGTTTGAAAACATCAAAAGAGAATGCACTATATTTATATGATAGAAGAAGAAATGTGGATGATTTCAAGGATTATTTTGTTTTGCTGCCTGTTTTTCCTTGACATTTAGAAATATGATATTATTGATTATATTACTGAAGACAGTGAAGAAAAACAAATTTGGTGGGAGGGTTATGGTGCAATTCAGCAGCTCAGTTTTAAACCAGTTAAGTAGAGGTCCGTTATTTAGTACCCAATGTGATATCGAATTGATAGTTAAATATATAATCTGAAGTCGAAGGGAAAGGTCCTAACAATATAAATAAGGCAGTCATCAGTATATAGATGTCATTTAAATTCAGCAGACTAGATGACTAGAATAGCAAAGAAGTGAAGAAGAAGTGAAGTCGCTCAGTCGTGTCTGACTGTTTGCGACCCCATGACTGTAGCCTACGGGGCTCCTCCATCCATGGGATTTTCCAGGCAAGAATAGCAAAGTTAATTACAAAGAAAAGACAAGAAGCCTATGGATTGGTCGTCAAATTTTAAGGATAAAAGATGAAAACAAAACTGCAAAGGTCCTGAGAATTAGTCAAGAAATGGGAAGAAACTTGATGTCTGCCCTGCATGAAGCCAATTTTTTTAAATTAATTTTTATTTTTTAGTTTGTTTTGCTTTACAATACTGTATTCATTTTGCTATACATTGACATGAATCAGCCACGAGTGTACATGAACTCCAAATCCCAATCCCCACCTCCCCCCTCCGGCCCCACACCTTCTCTCTGGATTATCCCCGTGCATCAGTCCCAAGCATCCTGCATCCTGCATCAAACCTAGACCGGTGATTCGTTTCACTTATGATATCATACATGTTACACTGCCACTCTGCCAAATCATCCCACCCTCTCCCTCTCCCACAGAGTCCAAAAGGCTGTTGTATACATCTGTGTCTCTTTTGCTGTCTTGTGTATAGGTCTATCATTACCATCTTTCTAAATTCCATATATATGTGTAAGTATAATATCTAAAGGAGAAGCAATCAAAGTGGCTCAGTGTTGCTGATACATCAATATGAGTGTCAGTCATGGGTATGAACAATTTGGAGGCCATTGCCAAATTTGGTAAGAGACAATTTTAAACAGTAGTAAAGATAAAACTTCCGGTTGGCTCATGAGAAAAAGCAAAGATAGAAGACAAAGAAAGCAAATATAAATAAACTTTTAAAATGTTTTTTCTAAAAAGGACAATAGAAAATTAGTGTAGTGGAATTCTAAAGACACATGAACCCCAATGTTCATTGTATCACTATTTGCATAGCCAGGACATGGAAGATGTCGCTGGATGTTCCCTGACAGATGAATGGATAAAGAAGTTGTGGTACACATATACAAAGAATATTGATCAGCCACAAAAAGGAAAGGTTGAGTCAGTTCCAGTGAGATGGATGAACCTAGGACCTCTTAACAGAGTGAAGTTGGAAAGAGAAAAACAAATATTGTATATTATCATATGTATATGCTGCTGCTGCTAAGTCACTTCAGTCGTGTCCAACTCTGTGTGACCCCATGGATGGCAGCCCACCAGGCTCCCTTGTCCCTGGGATTCTCCAGGCAAGAACACTGGAGTGGGTTGCCATTTCCTTCTCCAATGCATGAAAGTGAAAAGTGAATGAAGTCGCTCAGGCGTGTCTGACTCTTAGCGACCCCATGGACTGCAGGCCACCAGGCTCCTCTGTTCATGGGGTTTTCCAGGCAAGAGTACAGGAGTGGGGTGCCATATATATATATTCTTAAAAAATGGTAGTGGTAAACCTACTTGCAGTGCAGAAATAGAAACAGAGACACAGAGAATAGAGAACAGGCTGTGGACACAGCATGGGAAGGAGAATTCAGAGAGCAGCACTGAAACATAAACATTACCATATGAAAAAGAGAGAGCCAGTGGTAATTTACTCTATGATGCAGGGGGCTCAAATCCAGTGCTTGATGACAGCCTAGAGGGGTGGGATGGGGTGAGAGGTCGGGGGGAATTTTAAGAGGGAGGGCACATGTCTATCCCTATGGCTGATTCATGTTGATATATGGCTTACAACTCACATTACATTGTAAAGCAATTTTTCTCCAATTAAAAATAAACAAATTTTTAAAAATCTATCTTTGAAAAACAAAAGAAAATTAATGTAATATTCTGGAAAGGTGGTTTACAGGGAAGGAAGAGATAGAGTGCTTATAGGCTGAGGGGAATGATCAGAGAGGTACAAATCAGAAATGCAGGAGAAAAGAGAGGAGACTTGCTAGAGAGGTGTCTTTCAGGAGGTGAGAAAGTATGGGACTTAAGGATAATTAGCATGGCTGTTCTTCAACTAGAACATAGACAGTTCACTCATGGTAACTGGGCAAAACCAGAACAAATGGGCAAGTAACATGCATAGATACAGGTGGTTGAGCATCTGAAGTTAAAAGCAGATGTGTTAGAGGTTGGGTGCTGAGGAGATGGAAATTGGAGGATGTTTTCTCTGTTTTCTGAGTCACGTGTATAACAAGGATGTTATCATTTGAGATTTTGAAATTTTGAGAAACTTCAAACTTTTACTGGTTCAAAAATAATAAAAGATGTGAAGGATTCTTTTAGGAGAATGGTAAAAAATAAAGCACATGAAGTACATTATAAAAGTTAATAAAGCATATGTCAAAAATTGAAACGGAGACCAGTCAGAATGATTGTAAATTTTCCTCTACCCATATTTAAACACACAGTTGTAGCACCCTTCAGGAAAAATGATGGATGTAAACATGGTTGGTATTTTGCTAGTTAGTATAACAAAGAGAAAGACAAGAAATGAATTAAAGTTATAATCAATTTAAATTGTGATTACAGTTAAAGAAGACAAAAGTGATGAATTTGATTATGAGATAGTGTCAACATGACAGCTATAAATGATTGGCATGTCAAATGATAATTGGAATAAGAATAGTATACATATTAATAAAAAAGACAGAAGATGATAATCAATCAATGATACGTTTTAAGTTGGAATTCTGGAGGAATTGAGGCCTTAATAAGGGTCCCATACGGAGTTAAATGAAAGTGACAGCTGGTCAGTTATGTCCAACTCTGTGATCCCATGGGCTATAGCCCACCAGGCCCCTCTGTCCATGAGATTCTCCAGGCAGGAATACTAGAGTGGGTTGCCATGGCCCTCTCCAGGGGATCTTCTTGACCCAGGGATCGAACCCACATGTCCTGCACTGCAGGCAGATTCTTTACTGCTTGAGCTACCAGGAACACCCAAGAGGTAAGGTGGAGCTCAAGTATGTTGATGGAGAAGTAGTCAAGAAACTGAAAGGCCAGCATGTTTGGAAGAGTCATCTACAGAAACAGTAAATCCAGCAAGAATTATGATGCTTGTGAATGGAGAGAGTGCTACCATATTCAGAAATAAAATCTTCAAAGCAAAAAAAGGGGATGACCCAGGGTTTCTTAGATAGGGAATGGATAGCAGTTGTATTGACTGATGACAGGAGAGTTTTAGGGTAGAGGGATGGAGAATGATCTGGGTTTAGCACTGAAAAGCAAGAAAGACACTTATGCTGCCTCTTTCATACTCTGGGAGTGGTGGAAGGACAGCACCTATAACTTGAGAGGCAGCCAGGAAGTACTGTTCTCAGAGAACCAGATTTCAGTTACAGCAAGAATATAAGGGGGATGTTTCCATAAGGGGTGAAGAGAGAGAGGAGATTCCATTGCTGGCTGATTATGTATTTCAAAGTAAAAACATTGGGGAAATTGGAGATTGGGGGGTGATGGATAGGAGCATAGAGACAAATAGTGATTGACAGAATAGTGATTGACAGTCAAAGCTATGGTTTTTCCAGTAGCCATGTATGGATGTGAGAGCTGGACCATAAAGAAGGCTGAGCACCAAAGAACTGATGCTTTTGAACTGTGGTGTTGGATAAGACTCTTGAGAGTCACTTAGACGGCAAAGAGATCAATCCAGTCAATCCTAAAGGAAATCAACTCTGAAAGTCATTGGAAGGACTGATACTGAAGCTCCAGTAAAACTTTGGTCACCTGATGCGAAGAGCCAACTCATTGGAAAAGACCCTTGATGCTGGGAAAGAGTGAGGGTAGGAGGAGAAGGGGAAGGCAGATCATCAGATGTTTAGATAGCATCACTGACTCAATGGAGATGGATTTGAGCAAACTCTGGGAGATAATTAAGGACAGAAGAGCTTGGTGTGGTATAGTCCTTGGGGTTGCAAGGAGTCAGACATGGCTTAGGAACTGAACAACAACAAGATAGATAAAGATTACATAGGTAGGTAGATAGATACATACACATATATCTAGACCTATACATTAGCTGGGAAGATCGATAGAAAGGTAGACAGACAGGTAAACAGAGATAGGAACTTGGGGTTAAGATACAGAATCTGGCTAACTGATCATCTGGGAATCCTGTGATACCTGAAGTAAACAAGGGATTCATGCAGATGGAGTGCAGGGACATCCCATAACTCTAGTTATAAAAGTGAAAAGGGTTAAAAAAAAATGGAAAGATTTAAAGCTGTGTGAGTGGGCAACATCCATAAAGTAATGAATATATTGTTTAAAGAAAAGATGGCTAAGCAGTGTCAACACTTAAAAAGTATCAAAAGAGGTATTGAAAGGAAGACAGAGAATGTGAACAGAGGCTGGAGAAAACCCAGGACTGTCAGACAACCATAGAGAAAGAGAGAATTTCAAGAAATCACTGTGGTTTGTGGTCAAATGCACTAAATCTTGTTAAACTCAAGTAAGATGTAGATTAAAACTGTCTACTACATTCATAAAAAATCTATACTATATTTAGTAAAAATCTATATTTATATTTAGTAAAAATCTATACAAAAATTAATAAAAATACTAGAGTGTATTTAGTAAAAATAATTTAAAAATCTATTGCTATATTTAAAGCTATGTTTGAAATACATTTTACTATCAAAATTGAATAATCCCTGAGGTGTCTGGTATCAGCTGAAATATCCAATCTCTATATAAAAGGACTGCAAAGACTCTAAAGAAAAAAAAAAAAGAAAAAACTATTTTGTTTTAAAATCAATATAAGCTATGACACATGCAGATATCTATCTTTTCCTTCTTCGGATCCTAAGGGAAATATCCGGTTGTGTTATTGAAAAGGAAAGTTAAAGAAGTGGTCGTTTCCCCACCACTGTCCTTAGTTACGGTCAGCATCTCTCCATAACTGAACACTGGGGCTGGTGGTGTCACGTCCCTTGTTTATAAAACAAATACTGTTTGATTCCACTTATATGAGATACCTGAATGCCAGTCTGGTGGCCCAGTCAATAAAGAATCTGCCTGCAATGCAGGAACCCCGGGTTTAATTCTTGGGTCAGGAGGATACCCTGGGGAGGGAAATGGCAACACACTTCAGTACTCTTGCTTTGTAAACCCCATGGATGGAGGAATCTGGCAGGCTACAGTCCATGAGAAAGGCAATGCCAAAGAATGCTCCAACTACCGCACAATTGCACTCATCTCACA
>SJXQ01000098.1:293827-316648 GCA_006408695.1 Aepyceros melampus | reverse complement strand
ATGAAAGTGAAAGAGAGTGAAAAAGCTGGCTTAAAGCTCAACATTCAGAAAACTAAGATCACAGCATCCAGTCCCATCACTTCATGGCAAATAGATGGTGAAACAGTAGAAACAGTGGCAGACTATTTGGTAAGGAGGGCTCTAAAATCACTGCAGATGGTGACTGCAGCCATGAAATTAAAAGACGCTTGCTACTTGGAAGAAAAGTTATGACCAACCTAAACAGCGTATTAAAAAGCAGAGACGTTATCTTGCCAACAAAGGTCCATCTAGTCAAAGCTATAGTTTTTCCAGTGGTCATGTATGGATGTGAGAGTGGGCTATAAAGAAAGCTGAGAGCCAAAGAACTGATGCTTTTGAACTGTGGTGTTGGAGAAGACTCCTGAAAGTCCCTTGGACTGCAAGGAGATCCAACCAGTCAGTCCATCCTAAAGGAAATCAGCCCTGTATATTCATTGGAAGGACTGATGCTAAAGCTGAAACTCCAATACTTTGGCCACCTGATGCGAAGAACTGACTCATTTGAAAAGACCCTGATGCTGGGAAAGACTGAAGGTGGGAGGAGAAGGGGATGACAGAGGATCAGGCGTTGGATGGCATCACTGACTCAATGGACATGAGTTTGAGTAAACTCCGAGAGCTGGGGATGGACAGGGAAGCTTGGCGTGCTGCAGTCCATGGGGTTGCAAAGAGTTGGACACAACTGAATGACTGAATTACAGCGCCCAGTGGAGGGTTGGTGGGAGGCTGTGGGTGAGGCGGCACTGCCAGGCCCCATCCAAAGGGCACCAGGAGCAACTTAGGCAATGGGTGGGCCGTGCAGCAGCTGGTCAGAGCCTCGGGCATCAGGTGTGCCAAGCTTTCAGATTGTGCTTACTACTTTAATTTTGTGAATGATGGAAATATTGATGGCAACATCACTTAAAATTCACTTTGTTTTGCCCATAGCCCAAATTGACCTTGTCTAGTCTTTTAAAATTATATACAAATTACCATCTTATTATTTGGCTGTGCCACACAGCTTGTGGGGTCTTAGTTCCCTGACAAGGGACTGAACCCAGGCCCTCAGTAGTGAAAGCATGGAGTCCTAACCACTGGACAGCCAGAGGATTCCTTATGTACATGTTACTTTTATGTTAAGAAAATTTCCAAATTCTGTTACATTTTTTAAACAATATTATTTTCACAACTTGTATTTTCGGGAACTTCTTTTGAGTGTTTCCAAGCTCGCCACATATTGCTTTCAGCCAGTGTTTGTTGATGTCACTTTGACGTTGAGGAAGAGGTTTATATTGTCAACAAAATGAAATTTAGGGACGTTCTGGTGGTCCAATGGTTAAGAATCCACTCTCAATGCGGGGGACACAGGTTCAATCCCTACTCCGGGGAGGTTCCACATGCCTTGGAGCAACGAGGCCTGAGCATCGCAACTACTGAGTCTGTGCTCCAAAGCCTGCGAGCTGGAGTTGAGCCCAGGGCACAGCTACTGAAGCGTGCGCACTTGAGGGCCCCTGTCTGTGGCAACAAAGGCCACTGCAGTGAGAAGCCCGTGCACCAGAACTAGGGGAGCCCCAGCGAGCCCCAGGGAGAGCAAGCCCACATGCAGCCACAAAAAGCCAGGGCAGTCTTTTAAAAATGTAGACATTCCGCTTCATTGCTGCAAGTACGTGTATAGCGTTAGCTGCTCAGTCATGTCCAGCTCTTTGTGACCCCATGGACTGTAGCCCACCAGGCTCCTCTGTCCATGGAATTCTTCAGGCAGGAATACTATAGTAGGTAGCCATTTCCTCCTCCAGGGGGTCTTCCCAACCCAGTAATCTAACCCTCAACTCCTGCATCTCCTGCACTGGCAGACAGGTTCTTTACCAGCTGAGCCACCAGGGAAGGCAGTACATATAACATATATAATCAGTACATTATAAATATATATATATGTGTGTATAAGTATAATATAAATATAACATTAGACATACATGTGTCTGTATATAAATATTTCATGCTTAATCTTTAGTCAGTGCAATAAGTAAGTAAGTAAGTAAAGTCACTCAGTCGTGTCCAACTCTTTGTGACCCCATGGACTGCAGCCCACCAGGCTCCTCAGTCCATGAGATTCTCCAAGCAAGAATACTGGAGTGGGTTGCCATTTCCTTCTCCAGGGGATCTTCCCGACCCAGGGATCGAACCCAGGTCTCCCGCATTGGAGGCAGACGCTTTAACCTCTGAGCCACCAGGGAAGTCCCTATTGGGCTAAAAAAAAAAAAAGACTTTCATTTCAACTTCACTTTGATGACTTTTTAAAGATCTGAGAAGTTCATTATCATGTAAACCATACCAATGTTTTCCTAGGTTAGTCTCCCAAGGCAATAGAAATAAAAGTAAAAACAAACAAATGTGGCCTAATCAAACTTACAAGTTTTTATACAGCAAAGGAAACCATAAACAAAATGAAAAGACAGCCTATGGGCTGGAAGAAAATGTGTGCAAATGACGCACTGACCAGGGCTCAGCTTCCAAAATATACAAACAGCTCATGCAATCAATAACAAGAAAACAAAGAACCCAATCTGAAAATGGGCAGAATATCTAAATGTTGCTGTTGTTTAGTCACAAAGTTGTATCCAACCAAAGATGACATATGTATGGCCAACAGGCCTATGAAGAGATACTCAATGTCGATAATTTTCAGAGAAATGCAAACCAAAACTACAGTGAGGTATGACCATACACTGGTCAGAGTGGCTGTTATTAAAAAGTCTACAAATAATGCTGGAGAGGGCGTGGGGAAAAGGGAACACTCATATTGTTGGTGGGAATGTAAACTGATGCAACCGCTATGGAAGACAATTTGGAGGTTCCTCAGAAAAAAAGTAAAATAGAGCTGCTATATTGATCCTGCAATCCCACTCCTGGGCATATGTTTGGACAAAACTGTAATTCAAAAAGGTGCAGGTACCCCAATGTTCATTGCAGCGTTGTTCACAATAGCCCAGACATGGAAATAACGTGAATGTCCATCACCAGATGAACAGATAAAGAAGATATGGTACATATATACAGTGGAATACTACTCACCCGTTAAAAAGAGTGAAATAATGCCATTTGTAGCAACACCGATGGACCTGGAGACTGTCGTGCTGAGTAAAGTCAGAGGAGGATGAAGACCCTGTCATTGTTATGTGGAATCTGAAACGTGACACAGGACTGGTCTGGTGGTCCAGTGGTTAAGAATCTGCCTGCCAGTGTAGGGGATACGAGTTCCATCCCTGCTCTAGGAAGAGTCCATATGCCAAGGGGCAACAAAGGCCATGGACCAAACATATGCCCAGGAGTGGGATTGCAGGATCACTATGGCAGCTTGATTTTAGTTTTTTTTCTGAGGAACCTCCAAATTGTCTTCCATAGTGGTTGCATCAATTTATATTCCCACCAACAATATGAGTGTTCACAACTGCTGAAGCTCGCATACCCTACAGCCTGTGCTCTGCAACGTGAGAAGTCATGGCAATGAGAAGCCCAAGCATCGCCACTCGAAAGTAGCCCCCACTGCCTGGAGCTAGAGAAAGCCAAAGCACAGCCAAAAATTAAATTAAATTCATTAAAATGACACAAATAGGTACAAGTGGAATGTGAGGTGCAGAAAAGACACTGAAAAGGACTGTGGACAACTGAGTTAGAAGACAGGGCAAACTGCGTGCAGATAGTCCATCACGACTGCTCTCCGCAGAGGCTTGGGTGATGCTCTCCAGGCATCCTCAAACATTCTGCCATTGAAGTTTTCCAAAGGAATCCATCAGCCTAAAGAGAAGAAATGACCTCCTCAGAGATCAAGCCTGAGCCTTTGGTGTGGGAGCACTGACTCCAAGACCCTAGACTACCAGAGAACCCTGCTGCTGCTGCTGCTAAGTCGCTTCAGTTGTGTCTGACTCTGTGTGACCCCATAGACGGCAGCCCACCAGGCTCCCCCGTCCCTGGGATTCTCCAGGCAAGAACACTGGAGTGGGCTGCCATTTCCTTCTCCAATGCATGAAAGTGAAAAGTGAAATTGTGGGAGCACTGACTCCAAGACCCTAGACTACCAGAGAACCCTGCTGCTGCTGCTGCTAAGTCGCTTCAGTTGTGTCTGACTCTGTGTGACCCCATAGACGGCAGCCCACCAGGCTCCCCCGTCCCTGGGATTCTCCAGGCAAGAACACTGGAGTGGGCTGCCATTTCCTTCTCCAAAGCATGAAAGTGAAAAGTGAAAGTGAAGTCGCTCAGTCGTGCCGACTCTTCGCGACCCCATGGACTGCAGCCCACCAGGCTCCTTCGTCCATGGGATTTTCCAGGCAAGAGTACTGGAGTGGGGTGCCATTGCCTTCTCCAGAACTAACCCTAGCCGGTATCGAATAGAAGTCACACAAACGAAACCATTCTAACACAAGACCCTGCACTGCCCAACCACCAATAGTGCCGTGTGCAGAACGCCTCATCTAAACAACAAGCAAAACAAAAACACAAGTCCAGTCATCAGCAGACAGGATTGCCACCTCACTCGGCATTGCCCATCAGAGGAAAAGCAAACAAGCAAAAGCTCAGCACAAATCTCACCCTATAAGAAGCTCACACAAACCACTGGACCAACCTGAGAGGGCAGAAACCAAAAGGAAGAAAGAATTCAACCTGGAAGCCTGGGAAAAGAAAGTGAAGTCACTCAGTCGTGTCTGACTTTTTGAGACCCCATGGACTGTAGCCTATCAGGCTCCCCCATCCATGGGATTCTCCAGGCAGGAATACTGGAGTGGGTTGCCATTTCCTTCTCCAGGAGATCTTCCCAACCCAAGGATTGAACCCAGGTCTCCCACATTGTAGGCAGACACTTAACCATCTGAGCTGCCAGGGAAGTCCATGGAAAAGTAAACCTCAAACACAATAAGTTAAAAAAAAAAAAAAGACAAGACAAGACAAATGAAGGAACAAACTAGAAACAGAGAAGTCAAAATAAATGAAGAGGAAACAAGCAAACTACCTGAAAAAGAATTCAGAATAATGATAGCAAAGATGATCAAAAATCTTGAAAGCAAAATGAAGAAAATGTAAGAATCAATTAACAAAGACCTAGAAGAATTAAAGAAAAAACATACAGAGACAACACTATTACTGAAATTAAAAATACTCTAGAAGGGTTCAGTATCAGAATGTCTGAAGCAGAAGAACGAATCAGTGAGCTGGAAGATAAAATGGTGGAAATAACTTCTGAAGAGCAGAATAAAGTAAAAAAGAATGAAAAGAACTGGAATAGTCTCAGAGACCTCTGGGACCATATCAAATGCACCAACATTCAAATAATAGGGGTCCCAGAAGAAGAAGAGAAAAAGAAAGGGTATGAGAAAATTTTTGAAGAGATTATAGTTGAAAATTTCCCCAACATGGAAAAGGAAATAATCAGGTCCAAGAGGCACAAAGAGTCCCATACAGGATAAAACCAAGGAGAAACATGCCAAGACACATACTAATCAAACTAACAAAGACTAAACACAAAGAATATTAAAAGCAGCAAGGGAGAAGCAACAAGTAACATACAAGGGAAACCCCATATGTTTAATAGCTGATCTTTCAGCAGAAACTCTGCAGGCCAGAAGGGAGTGGCAGGATATATTTAAAGTACTGAAAGGGAAAAACCTACAACCAAGATTACTGTACCTGGCAAGGATCTCATTCAAAACTGATGGGAGAAATCAAAAGCTTTTCAGACAAGCAAAAGCTAAGAGAATTTGGCACCACCAAACCAGCTTTACAAAAAATGTTAAAAGGACTTATATAGTCAAGAAATACAACAGAGGAAAAAATATCTACAAAAGCAACCCCAAACAATTAAGAAAATGGCAATAGGAACATATATATCAATAATTACTTTAAATGTAAATGGAGTAAATGCTCCAACCAAAAGACACAGACTGGCTGAATGGATACAAAAACACAACCCACATATATGCTATCTACAAGAAACCCACTTTAGATCTCAAGACACATAGAGACTGAAAGGATGTAAAAATATATTCCATGCAAATGGGAAGCAAAAGAAAGCTGGAGTAGCAATCCTTAGACAAAATAGACCTTAAGATGAAGATTATAAGAGATAAGGAAGGACACTACATAATGATCAAGGGATCAATCCGAGAGGAAGACACAGCAATTGTAAATATCTATGCACCCAACATAGGAGCACCTCAACACATAAGACAAACACTAACAGACATAAAAAGAGAAATTGACAGAAACACAGTAATAGTAGGAGACTCACACCCCACTCACACAGTGGGCAGATCATCAAGACAGAAAATTAATAAAGAAACACAAGTCTTAAATTAAATGATACATTAGATGAGATGGATCTCATTGATGTCTTCAGGACATTTCATCCAAATGCAGAAGAATACACCTTCTTCTCAAGTGCACGTGAAACATTCTCCAGGGTAGACAACACCTTGTGTCACAAACATCCGTGAATCCAAGAAAATTGGAATCATATCAAACATCTTCTCCAACCACAATGCTATGAGACTAGATATCAAGTACAGGGAAGAAACTGCAATGAACACAAACACATGGAGGTTAAACAACATGTTTCTAAATAACCAACAGGTTGCTGGAGAAATCCAAAGGGAAGTCAAAAAATTTTTAGAAACAAATGACAATGAAAACACAACAACTCAACCCCTATGGGATGCAGCAAAAGCAGTCTTAAGAGGGAAGTTTATAGCAATACAATCCTACCTCAAGAAACAAGAGAAACATGGAATAGACAGCCTATCTCTACGTCTAAAGCTGGAAAAACAACAACAAAGAAAACAAACCCAAAATTAGTAGAAGAAATCATAAAGATCCAAGCAGAAATAAATGAAAAAGAAGTGAAAGAAACAATAGTAACGATTAATAAAGCTAAAAGCTGGTTCTTTGAGAAGATAAACAAAACTGACAAATGTTTAGCCAGACTCATCAAGAAAAAAAAAAGAGGGAAGAATGAAATCAACAAAATTAGAAATGAAAAAGGAGAGGCTACAACAGACAATTCAGAAATACAAAGGATCATAAGAGACTATTATGAACAGCTATGTGGCAATAAAATGGATAACCTGGAAGAAATGGACAGATTCTTAGAAAAGTTCAATCTTCCAGGACTGAACCCAGAAGAAATAGAAATTATGAACAACCCAATTACAAGCACTGAAATTGAAGCTGTGATCAAAAATCTCCCAAAAAACAAAAGCCCAGGACCAGATGGCTTCACAGGAGAGTTCTATCAAACGTTTAAGGAAGAACTAATGCCTATCCTAAAATCTTTCAAAAAATTGCAGAGGGAGGAACACTTCCAAACTCATTCTACAAGGCCACCATCACCCTGATACCAAAACCAGACAAAGACAACACAGAAAAAGAGAACTACAGGCCAATAATATCACTGATGAACAAAGATGCAAAAATCCTCAACAAAATTTTAGCAAACAGAATTCAGCAACACATCAAAAAGCTCATACACCATGAACAAGTTGGATTTATTCCAGGAATGCAAGGATTCTTCAATATACACAAATCAATGTGAACAAATATTAACAAGTTGAAAGGTAAAAACCATATGATAATCTCAATAGATGCAGAAAAAGCCTTTGACAAAATTCAGCACCTATTTATGATTAAAACACTTTGAAAAATGGGCGTGGAAGGAACCTACCTCAACAGAAGCAGAAGATATTAAGAAGAGGTGGCAAGAATACAAGAAGAACTATACAAAAAAGATCTTCACGACCAAGATGATCATGATGGTGTGATCACTCACCTAGAGCCAGACATCCTGGAATGTGAAGTCAAGTGGGCCTTAGAAAGCATCACTACGAACACAGCTAGTGGAGGTGATGGAATTCCAGTTGAGCTATGTCAAATCCTGAAAGATGATGCTGTGAGAGTGCTGCACTCAATATGCCAGCAAATCTGGAAAACTCAGCAGTGGCCACAGGACTGGAAAAGGTCAGTTTTCATTCCAATTTCAAAGAAAAGCAATGCCAAAGAATGCTCAAACTACCGCAAAATTGTACTCATCTCACACGCTAGTAAAGTAATGCTCAAAATTCTCCAAGCCAGGCTTCAGCAATACGTGAACCATGAACTTTCAGATATTCAAGCTGGTTTTATAAAAGTCAGAGGAACCAGAGATCAAATTGCCAACATCTGCTGGATCATGGAAAAAGCAAGAGAGTTCCAGAAAAACATCTATTTCTGCTTTATTGACTACTCCAAAGCCTTTGACTGTGTGGATCACAATAAACTGTGGAAAATTCTGAAAGAGATGGGAATACCAGACCACCTGACCTGCCTCTTGAGAAATCTGTATGCAGGTCAGGAAGCAACAGTTAGAACTGGACATGGAACAACAGACTGGTTCCAAATAGGAAAAGGAGTACGTCAAGGCTGTATATTGTCACCCTGCTTATTTAACTTCTATGCATAGTATAGCATGAGAAATGCTGGGCTGGAGGAAGCACAAGTTGGAATCAAGATTACAGGAAGAAATATCAATAACCTTAGATATGCAGATGACACCACCCTTATGACAGAAAGTGAAGAGGAACTAAAAAGCCTCTTGTTGAAAGTGAAAGAGGAGAGTGAAAAAGTTGGCTTAAAGCTCAACGTTCAGAAAACGAAGATCATGCCAGCTGGTCCCATCACTTCATGGCAAATAGATGGGGAAGCAGTGGCAGATTTTAATTTTGGGGGGCTCCAAAATCACTGCAGATGGTGATTGCAGCCATGAAATTAAAAGACGCTTACTCCTTGGAAGAAAAGTTATGACCAACCTAGACAGCATATTCAGAAGCAGAGATATTACTTTGCCGACTAATGTCCATGTAGTCAAGGCTATGGTTTTTCCAGTAGTCATGTATGTGAGAGTTGAACTGTGAAGAAGGCTGAGCACTGAAGACTTGATGCTTTTGAACTGTGGTGTTGGAGAAGACTCTTGAGAGTCCCTTGGACTGCAAGGAGATCCAACCAATCCATTCTGAAGGAGATCAGCCCTGGGATTTCTTTGGAAGGAATGATGCTAAAGCTGAAACTCCGGTACTTTGTCCCCCTCATGCGAAGAGTTGACTCATTGGAAAAGACTTTGATGCTGGGAGGGATTGGGGGCAGGAGGAGAAGGGGATGACTGAGGATGAGATGGCTGGATGGCGTCACCGACTCGATGGACATGAGTCTGAGTGAACTCTGGGAGCTGGTGATGGACAGGGAGGCCTGGCATGCTGCGATTCATGGGATACACAAAGAGTCAGACATGACTGAGCGACTGAACTGAACTGAACTGAACCTCAACATAGAAAAGGCCATATATGATAGGCCTATAGCAAACATCATTCTCAATGGTGAGAAACTGAAAGCATTCCCCCTAAGATCAGGAGCATGACAAGGATTATCTTGTAATTATATAATTAACCACTATTATTCAACATAGTTCTGGGAGTCCTAGCTATAGCAATCAGAGGAGAAAAAGAAAATGAATTCGGATCAGAAAAGAAGTAAAGCTCTCACTGTTTGCAGCTGACACGATACTGTACATAGAAAACCTTAAAGATAGTATCAGGAAATTACTAGAGCTAATCAGTGAATTTAGCCAGGTTGCAGGATACAAAATCAATACACAGAAATCACTTGCATTTCTATATACTAACAATGAAAAATCAGAGAAATTAAGGGATCAGTCCCATTCACCATTGTAACAAAATTAATTAAAAATCTAGGAATAAACTTACCTAAGGAGACAAAAGAACTGTACACAGAAAATTATAAGACACTGATGAAAGAAATCAAAGACAACACAAACAGATGGAGAACTATTCCATGTTCCTGGGTAGGAAGAATCGATATTGTGAAAATGACTGTACTACGAAAGGCAATCTGCAAATTCAATGTGATCCCTATCAAATTACCAATGGCATTTTTCACAAAACTAAAACAAAAAATTTCATAATTCATTTGGAAACACAGACTCCAAATAGCCAAAGCAGTCTTGAGAAAAAATAATGCAGCTGGAGGAATCAACCTTCCTGACTTCAGATTATACTACAAAGCTACAGTCATCAAGATAGTATGGTACTGGCACAAAAACAGAAATATAGACCAATGGAGCAAGATAGAAATGCTTGAAATAAACCCATGCACCTATGGCTACCTTATTTTTGACAAAGGAGGCAAGAATATACAATGGGGCAAAGACAGCCTCTTCAATAAACAGTGCTGGGAAAACTGACAGCTACATGTAAAAGAATGAATTAGAACACTTCCTAACACCATACAAAAAGATAAACTCAAAATGGATTAAAGGCCTAAATATAAGACCAAAAGCTACAAAACTCTTAGAGGGAAACATAAGCAGAACACTCGATGAAATAAATCAAAGCAAGATCCTCTATGACCCACCTCCTAGAGTAAGAGAAATAAGAATAAAAGTAAACAAGCAGGACCTGGTTAAACTTAAAAGGTTTTGCACAGCAAAGGAAACTATAATCAAGGTGAAAAGACAGCCCTTGTAATGGGAGAAAATAATAGCAAATGAAACTGACAAAGGATTAATTTCCAAAATATGCAAGCAGCTCATACAACTCAATCAAAAAGTGGGAAAAATACTTAAACAGACATTTCTTCAAAGAAGACATACAGATGGCTAACAAATACATGAAAAGATGCTCAGCATTGCTCATTATTAGAGGAAAGCAAATCAAAACTACAATGAGATATCACCCCACACCACTCAGAATGGCTATCATCAAAAAGTTTACAAACAATAAATGCTGGAGAGGGTGTGGACTAAAGGGAACACTCTGGCACTGTTGGTGGGAATGTAAATTGATACAGTCACTATGGAAGATGGTATGGAGATTCCCTAAAAAACTAGGAATAAAACCACCATATGACCCAGCAATCCCACTCCTAGGCATATACCCTGAGGAAACCAGGGTTGAGAAAGACACATGTATCCCACTGTTCATTGCAACACTATTTACAATAGCTAGAACATGGAAGCAGCCTAGATGCCCATCGACAGATGAATGGATAAAGAAGTTGTGGTACATATACACAATGGAATATTACTCAGACATAAAAAGGAACACATTTGAGTCAGTTCTGATGTGGTGGATGAACCTAGAACCTATTATACAGGGTGAAGTGAGTCAGGAAGAGAAAGGTAAACATCGTATTCTAAAGCACACATACAGAATCTAGAAAAATGATTCTGAAGAATTTATTTACAGGGCAGCAATGGAGAAACAACAGAGAATAGATTTATGGACGTGGAGAGCAGAGAGGAGAGGGTGAGATGTATGGAAAGAGTAACATGAACACTTACATTGCCATGTTTAAAATAGCCAACGGGAATTTGCTGTATGGCTCAGGAAACTTGAGGCTTCCCCGGTGGCTCAGCGATTAAAGCATCTGCCTCCAATGCAGGTTCAATCCCTGGGTCGGGAAGATCCCCTGGAGAAGGAAATGGTAACCCACTCCACTATACTTGCCCGGAGAATCCCATGGACGGAGAAGCCTGGTAGGCTACAGTCCACAGGGTCGCAAAGAGTCAGACATGACTGAGCAACTTCACTTTCACTTTCAGGAAACTCAAGGGCTATAGCCAACGGGAATTTGCTGTATGGCTCAGGAAACTTGAGGCTTCCCCGGTGGCTCAGCGATTAAAGCATCTGCCTCCAATGCAGGTTCAATCCCTGGGTCGGGAAGATCCCCTGGAGAAGGAAATGGTAACCCACTCCACTATACTTGCCCGGAGAATCCCATGGATGGAGAAGCCTGGTAGGCTACAGTCCACAGGGTCGCAAAGAGTCAGGCATGACTGAGCAACTTCACTTTCACTTTCAGGAAATTCAAGGGCTCTGTATCAACCTAGAGGGGTGGGATCGGGACGGAGATGGGAGAGAGGCTCAAAAGGGAGGGGATATACATATACCTATGGCTGACTCATGTTGAGGTTTGACAGAAAACAAAATTCTATAAAGCAATTATCCTTCAATAAAAATATAAATTTTTAGAAAATGACACAAATAAACTTACCTATGAAACAGAAGCAGACTCACAGACATTGAGCACAGGCTTGTGGCTGCCAAGGCAGAGAAGGTAGGGGAGGGATGGATTGGGAGTTTGCGATTAGCAGATATAAACTATTATATATAGGATGGATAAACAACAAGGTCCTACTGTATACCACAGGGAGCTATTAATATATTCATTATTCTGTGATAAACCATAATGGAAAAGGATTTTACAAAGAATGTATGTACAGTTAAATTCCCTACATATGAACGAGTTCCATTCCGAGACTGCATTTGTAAATCTGATTTGTTCGTAAGTCCAACAAAGTTAGCCTGGGTACCCAATTAACACCATCAGCTATACAGTACTGTAGCATAATAGGTTTATACTTTTCACACAAATAATACATAAAAGACAAACAAAAATGCAGAAAACATCTTTAATCTTACAGTATAGTACCTTGAAAAATACAGTAGTACAGTTACAACAGCTGGCATACAGGAGCTGGCATCAAGCGAACAGGCTGGAGAATGAACAGGTAGGAGGCCAGAGGTCCCCAAGCAGCGGGAGGAAATAAACTGAAAATGGAGACTTTGTCTTCTCTTCTCTGTTGAAGACTTGGTTCCACCTGAACTTAACTTTTCTTAAACCTTGAGCTAACCAATGCAATTTTCTTATGGAAATATTTTTCTTTTTTTTAATTTTAATTGGAGGCTAATTACTTTAAATATTGTATAGGTTTTGCCATACATCAACATGAATTCTTATGGAAATATTTTTCTTAAACTATGTTAGTGAAACATGTATTTGCTTTGGAATCTACCTTTCTTCAAATTGGTTCCACCAAGGACTAATATTTTTTTCTTTTCTCAAACTTTGGGCTGATAATGGCTCAACAAACCAGTATTAATGTCAAATGTTTTATAGCTGTAGGGGATGACACACCATTGCCATTCTATCTCAAAAATGCATATTGTAGGAGAGGGGCCTGGTGAAACTCCCTCACCATTGAGATGTTTCCCTTATCCAGTTAGCAGTTTGCTAACAGACACAAAACACCTTGCTAAAAACTAGCAAAGGGTGGGGCACTCTTTCTGTCCCCTTCTGATGTCTATGTCAGAAGCTTTGTCTATCTCTTTTTATACTTTAATAAGGCTTTGTTACACAAAAAGGCTCTGAGTGATCAAGCCTTGTCTCTGGCCTCAAATCAAATTCCTCTCCATAAGCCATGCATCCCGGTGTTGTTCACAGCTCTGTAGCAGCAGCCTTCCACAGGCAAGAACAGTTACTGACTAGAGCTGGGAGAGGAGGTGGGAGATAGTAGAGCTGAAGGATCGTCAGCAATGGGAGACAGAGGGCAGGCTGAAGTCTCACTCACACCTGATATTAATGGCGCAGATTCTGATTCCTTGTTGGGTTCAATTCTGTCTACCCTCTAGAAAAAATGATCCAGTGATGCCCGGGTTGTTCCTGTACTATTGACGTCCTTTAATGGACCGGAACCTGGCAGTCCAGAGTCAACGGTAAGAAAGTGAAAGAAAGAAAGACCGGGGACACAAGCTCTGATGGAGCAAGGGTATTTTATTAGCAGAAATGCAGGCTTATATATCTTTAGTAAGAATGATTACTCAGCTATTATACAGAATTAAATTTTTGTCAATAGCCACAATATGGACAGTCTAATACATACAAGGTCATTGATGCTAAAAAGAGTCACTGCATGTCTCATCCTGTGATCTCAGTCCTGAGACCTGCGTGCAGCTCTACTCGTTCTCGGAATAGGAACTGATAAGAACAGAGAATCCTTGAGAAATAGAAACAGCATGCAGGAATCCTCCTGTTCAACGCTCCCTGACAACCGTACCACCTACACCACTGCTGTTTCTACACGTGCTTCTGGACCTCCTGGGCTTGAAATAAAGAGGCTGTGCTATCGCACTGTGTACAGCACTGCACGGAAGATGCAGGAGGGTGACAGTGCACGCCAGACACGTGAACTACTTTACATGACAGGACACGCGAGCACACGGCCTCATCTTTGCAAGTTCACAACTTGAGGGTTCGTGTGCAAGTACAGGCGTAAGTGAATCTCTCTGCAGTACAGTAGAAACTAACACAACATTGTAAATCAGCTATACTACAATAAAAGTTCAAAAATATTTTAAAAATCTTTTTAAAAAAAAAGGAGAGAGAGAAACTGGGGCTGGAACCCCGGGAGACTCACTGTCACATCTGGGGTGACTTGCTTTGGGTCTCTGCATCCTCTGAAGGCTACGAAGTACTTGGAGACCCACCACTAATATGTTACAAAGGGAAAGGATTCCAGTATCCACCTCCAGGAAAATCCCTGAAGGCCACTATAGACCTGGGCTGCCCAGTATCATAGCCACCAGCCCCACGTGGCCACTCAGCACTGGGAATGTGGCTTATCTGAACTGAAATGTGCTGAGTGTAAAATGCTTCAGAACCACATTTTGAAGATTTAAAAAAAAAGCAATTTCAACTATTTTGACATATTTTAATTGTTGATGACTGGTTGAAATAACATTTTGCCAAATAAAATGATTTTGCTCGGTTCCTTTCGCTTTAGATGAAGGTGGCTACTAGAAAATTTTATCATTAGATGTGTGGGTTACATTCCACTGGATATCCTGGTTTAGACTCAGAGACCCTCCAACCTCCGCCAGTGGGTCCCACTGTCTGGTCGTGGCTCAGACCCACAGCAGCAAGCTGAGAGGCTGAACTAGTTAGTCAGTGGGGGGAACTCACTTCACCATCTCATGAGGGAGTCCAAGCCAAGACCTGACTAAGGAGAGAGAGCATTGTCTCTTCAGCTTCAGGGCTGAATTATCTAGTCCTGCCTACAGCTTCTGGAGCAGAGCGCCCGAGAGTCCCTAAGCGTACACCTTGGGTGAGGGATTTGAGTTGGGGTCAGCAACACTTTCTGTATTTAAAAAATTACTCCACTCCCTCAAACTTTGTTCTGTCATCTTTGCCTTTTGTAGAAAACTAAAAAGCAAGAAAGAAATTAAGATTGGCCTCACGTTTCTCCTAGATCCTCCTCTGGCCCCCAACTCCTGAGGATGGTTCAGGTTCAGGAGCGAAATCCACCTACAGGGGGCTTTTAAATTCATTTCAGTTTTTTAGAAGATGCTTAGTTATAATTTTGAAATATAACTTATGTATTGAGTTTTGGTCTCGCGCTGGGTCTTTGTTGCTGCTCCTCTCTAGTTGCAGTGTGCTGGCTTCTCATTGCTCCGGCCTCTCTTGTTGCAGAGCACAGGCTCTCGGGCGCTCAGGCTTCGGGAGCTTCATCCTGTGGGCTCAGTAGTTGCCGCTCCTGGGCCCTGGAGCCCCGGGGCTCAACAGCTGTGACACACGGGCTTAGCTGCTCCACAGTATCCGGGGGATCCAGAGGATCTGGGATCCTCCCAGATCAGGGATCGAACCCGTGTCTCCTGCACTGGCAGGTGGATTCCTTACCGCTGAGCCACCAGGGAAGCCCTCTTAGCTATACATTTAATGAGACCTGTTATAGGAGACCTGCATATGGTAAAACCTGCAAATTTTGCTGAAGGATATAAAAATTGCTTTTTTACTGAAGTCTAGTTGATTTACAATATTATATTAGTTTCAGGTGCACAGCAAAGTGATTCAGTATTTTTACCCATTATAATCTGTTACAAGTTACTATAAGGTTAATGGCTACAATTCCCCTTGATACAATATATCCCTGCTGCTTATCAACTGCTTCACTTCAGTTCAGTTCAGTTGCTCAGTCTTGCCCGACTCTTTGTGACCCCATGAATCGCAGCACACCAGGCCTCCCTGTCCATCACCAACTCCCAGAGTTCACTCAGACTCACATCCATCGAGTCGGTGATGCCATCCAGCCATCTCATCCTCGGTCATCCCCTTCTCCTCCTGCCCCCAATCCCTCCCAGCATCAGAGTCTTTTCCAGTGAGTCAACTCTTCGCATGAAGTGGCCAAAGTACTAGAGTTTCAGCTTTAGCATCATTCCTTCCAGAGAAAGCCCAGGGCTGATCTCCTTCAGAATGGATTGGTTGGATCGCCTTGCAGTCCAACTGCTTAGGAGTTTGTATTTCTTAATCCCTTAATCCCATACCCTACCCCCACTGGCACCCACTAGTTTCTGTATTTTGAGCCTGTTTCTCATTTGCTATATTCATTCATTTGTGTTATTTCTTAGATTCCATGTATGTGATATCATATGTATTTGTCTTTCTCTGGCTTACTTCACTGAGCATAATAAATATCGCAAATTATTGCAAGTGACAGAATCTCATTCTTTATGGCTAAGTAACATTCCATGGCATGTACATACCACATCTTCGACAGTGGGCTTTTTATGCTGGAGGCTCTCTTCCTGCCCTTCAAACCAGGCGTCTTTAACCTGACTGTATTTTGATTTCATTCTGGCAAAAATGAGATTCTCACTAAAGACAGAGAAATTACCGCAAACTTTTTTTATTGAAGTACAACAAGCATTTTTACTTAGTACTGAACCAGCATTTCAGAATGATTTGCATTAATTACAGTTCACTAATTATTTCATCTATATTTGTAAATATGTTGTGCTTGCTGCTACTACTCTAAGTCACTTCAGTCGTGTCCGACTCTGTGTGACCCCATAGACGGCAGCCCACCAGGCTCCCTCGTCCCTGGGATTCTCCAGGCAAGAACACTGGAGTGGGTTGCCATTGCCTTCTCCAATCCATGAAAGTGAAAAGTGAAAGTGAAGTCGCTCAGTCATGCCCGACCCTCAGCAGCCTACCAGGCTCCTCCGTCCATGGGATTCTCCAGGCACGAGTACTGGAGCAAGGTGCCATTGCCTTCTCCGGATTACAGTCCACCGGGCCACAAAGAGACGGATACGACTGAGTGACTAAGTGCGCGTGCACGCACACGCACGCGCGTGCATACACACACACACACACACACACACACACACAACCTATTCGCTAAGGAATTGCATGATATGCTATTCCATAGTGAATGTGGAAGGCAAGATGGGAGTTGATAATACTTAATTCCCATCCTATGATGAATTCTTCATTTTGACTTTCTTGCAAGAGACTGAAAATTGCTATTTTGTTTTACTACGCATTAAATTGAAAAAGTGAAGTCAAAGCAAAAAATCATGAAGCTGATTTTAAATATTCTTGAGATTCAAAATATGAGGTCAATGGCAGTTTATAAGTTGTACATATTTTAACTATCCATATCACCGAACACTTGATGAAATTTGAGAGTGTGTTGTTTCTAAACGCCTCCCCACATAATGTGACCTTTTTTCTTCAGATATTAAAAAACTCTGGACAGGTTTTAGTTCTTGAGTGACAATTGCAGACATGGTTAACATTTGATTCATGATAATCATAAAAATCAATGCCTCTAGCCATCTTGCAGCTACCCGCTAGGTGGCGCTCTGTCAAAGTCTATGAAAGGACCGTGCTCTTCCCTGTTCTGATTCATGCTTCCGTCTCCCTTCTACTTTCTGAAATACCCACCAGAAGGCAAGCACCCATCTGATGCTGTGACGCCTCAGCTTTGCACATATCTCTGCCTCTTGGTAACTAGGCGATGATGACCACCTCGTCCTCACAAGACTATAAAACTTACAATCTATTTAAATTATGTTATGGGCTGAATGGTGTCTCCCCCAAAAAACCAAGTTCTGATGTTGAAGCCCTAAAACCCAGTATCTCAGGATGAAACTATATTTAGAAAGAAGGCCTTTAAAGAGGGGGTTCAGTTCAAATGAGGCCATCACCTGAGCCTTATTCAATCTGACCGGTGTCCTCACAGGGAGAGGAGACGGAAATCTACAGAGAGAAACCAAATGTGCACCAGCCCGAAACGACCATGGGATGACACACAGAACGCTTCTGCAAGCCCAGGAAGGTAGGTCTTCCAGAAACTTCTTAAACACTTTTCTCAAGTTATGAAAAGGATGGCTGGGGTTTAGACACAGATAACCAAGCCATTGCTGAGTACCAACTCTATGCCCGGCAATAAGTGTGCAACTTTGTCATCCGCCCAACGTGGCAGCGACTTTTGTTACTGTTTTTGTCGCAAGTCGTGCCTGACTCTTTGTGACCCCACGGACTGTGTAGCCTGCCAGGCTCTGCTGTCCACGGGATTTCCCAGGCAAAAATACTGGAGTGAGTTGTCTTTTCCTTCTCCAGGGAATCTTCCCGACCCAGGGATCAAGCTCAAGTCTCCACCATCGGCAGGCAGATTCTTTTTCACTGAGCCACTAGGGAGGCCCATCATAGCAACGGGCTCAGGGTGACTATGGAGCCCTACAGATGTGGCCACATTTTATATGCCACGTGTAAAAATCCCAACATTTTGGACACATTGAGTTGAAAAAATATATCATTTACATTTACTTCGTCATTTTTCTTTTCTTTTTTCCAAAGTTTTTCTTTTTTTTTTTTTTCCTGGTTGTGCCGCACAGCATGCAGGATCTTTTAGTTCCCTGACCAGGGATCAAACCTGGGCCCTCTGCAGTGGAAGCACAGAATCTTAACCCTTGGGCTGCCAGGAAAGTCCCTTTCCAATATTTTTTTTTAAGTGATTCAAAATATGTGCAAAAACTCTGATCTAAAGAATGTGCACTGTCCCCTCACTCCATAAACTTCTCAGCCCTGCTCTGGGTCAACGTCCCAGCCCAAGAGGACTTGCAGGATAGCTGGAGGTGAGTCTGGATATTTCTTCCACCTCAGCCTAGTGATGGACAACCCACGAATGGGAAAAAAAAATCATGTATCTGGAATCATGTATCTGGAAAGGGGTTAATATCCAGAATATACAGAGAACTCCTACAACTCAACTACAAACAATCCGACTTTAAAAATGGGTAAAAGCCTAGAATATTCAATTTTCCAAAGAAGATACACAAATGGCTAATAAGCACATGAAAAAAAAAAAAAAAAACTCAGCATCACTGATCAAGGGGAGAGATACAAATCAAAACCATGAGATATCATCTCACATGTAGTAGGATATCAAATGCTAAAAAAAAAAAAAAAATATGGAATATAAGTGTTGGCCAGGTTGGGAAGAAATCAAAACCCTTGCGCACTGTGGGAGGCAATGTAAAATGATACGGCCATTACAGAAAATAGGAAGGCAGGCTCTCAAAGGATGAAAAAATATCACATGAGCCAACAATTCCATGTCTGGCTATCGACCCCAAAGAATCTCAAAGTAGAGTCTTGAGGAGATGTTTGTACACCCATATTCACAGCAGCATTGTTTTCCATAGCTGAAAGGTGGCAGCAAGCTACGTGTCCACTGACAAGAGAATGGACAGGCAAAAGAGGTCTATCCATACAAAGGCATTATTCAGCCTTAAAAAGAAGGACATTCTGACACATGCTACCAATGGGCTTCCCTTGTGGCTCAGCTGATAAAGAATCCACCCACAACACAGGAGACCTGGGTTTGATCCCTGCATTGGGAAGATCCCCTGGAGAAGGGAAAGGCTACCCACTCCAGTGTTCTGGCCTGGAGAGTGCCATGGACTCTCCATGGGGTCGCAAAGAGTCAGAACGACTGAGTGACTTTCACTTTCACCGATATGGATGAACCTTGAGGACATTATGCTAAGTGAAAGAAGCCAGTCGTAAGAGGGCATATACTGTATGATTCATTCACATGAAGTATCCAGTCAGATTCAGAGACAAAGCAGAATGGTGCTGTTCAGGACATCCCAGGACACTCCTCCTGGCAGCCACCATGGCTTGACCACTTTGAAGAAGCAAGCACATGGCCGGGGTGCCTGGCCTTCACTGAGATACTCGTGGCAATGTGGAGGTGTCTCCACAGCATCCGTTTACTGCAGGAGAACCCCTAGGGGGAGGGCCATTGCTCTGTGAACTCTCAGAAGGATAACTTCAGACCCAACTCGAAAGTTGATTTCCAAGAGGAAGGACCTGGAACCCCCGCTGAGAAATAGTCTCCGAGTGTATCCAAGGATGCTGACGTTCCAAGGGAAGAGCCCAGCCTCCGTGACTCCTATCCTCTTCACTCAGAACTCAAGAGATAGTGGACGTTCCCTTGTGCCATGGATATGAGCGAGGGTATTACGTTCTCTGCTCTTGTGGGTGGCCTCAAAAGCAAAGAAAACTCTACGTATTCAGGAATGAGTCTACTGCTAAGGAAAAAAAGCTAGAGGAAGAAGGTGGAGTTTTTTGCTGGCTTTTGGCCTGGAAGACCATCCAGATTACAAGTTTCATATGGGAGAGAGGATCTGGGGGTGTGGTGAAGTAAATGTATACTTCAGGTAAAGACCTATGGCCATGTCCTATAAGTCCCTGGCAATGGCTGCATTCCTTCTCAGTGGGGTGGGGGTGTGCGTGTGATTATTGGGGGTGGGGTGGTCTATGTGTAAGTCTAAGTGGGGTAATTGTGAATATGTGTGCGTGCTCCCCCCAGTAGATACATCTAACTTACACAGCTAACTGGCCAATTTTCTCAAGTAGTGTACAGGGGGTGAAGGTAGCCATCACCACTGCACTCGTTCATTCATTCGACATCCACCAAGGCCATACCTGGAGGTTTGCCCAGCAACCCCACTCCTCAGATGGAGAAACTGGGGAACATGTATGCATGTGCCCCAGTCTCAAGCACTTGAATGGAAGGGACATGTGAACCAGGCATGTGGCGTGGGGGCAGGGCTTGGACCCCCTGAACACCCATCACCCATCAATGGAAGCATTGTCAGTCACCAGCATCTGGGCTTGCACCCTCAGGCGCCCAGGCCCCCAGCCCTGCCACCCCTAGAAGGTGGCCCCAGGGGTCCCATAAACCAAGAGAGCGGTCGGGCAGGGAGGGCCAGCTACCAGTGCCCAGAGAGGGTTCCCGGAACGTGCAGATCCTCACGATACTGACCCCCCAAAGTAGGAGCCTGCAGACCTCCTGCCCACGGCCATCTGGGGCTGGGGTTCGAGTCTCCCGGGGTGATCACACCAGCTGGGTCGGGACAAGCTTTAGGCAAGAAAGAGAAGCCACACAGTGTGATCAGTGCCTGCAGTGTGCCCTGACTCCCCCACGGCCAGCAGGCCCCTGCCCACAGCTGTCTCGAAGCTGTGGACCGCATATCTGCAGGTGGAGTTGGCCAGGCGGCATACGACCACACAGCTCAGCAGCACGAGTTGATTCAGTTCACGGGCAGACCAGGGCAGAGGTTCTCCTAACAAGAAGAATTCGGGCTGTAAGACACAGGGGGAACTCTTGGTTCCAGTCCCAGCGTACCAATGTTGCAATCCTGCCCGTGGGGCATCCCCAGCAGTCCCTATGGGTGCGTCCTCGTTATGGAGACTTGGGCACCGTGGTTAGCGTGAAGCGCACGCAGAGTCCACAGGCTCCTTGGCCAGCTCACAAATGCTAAGCACGGAAGGCAGAATCGAGGACGACTGGGTCGCCTTCTGCCACTTCTGGGTCATGACTCCTTAGGAGCCAGCCTCAGACAGGTAAAGCTGAGTGTTGCCATTATCACCAGGAGTCCTAGAAATTCTGAAATCCTTGAGCTACACACCCTGGGGATAGTGACAGGTTAAGTACTCAGGGTGCCTGGTGCCCACCCTCTGCTACGCTCTTGCACTGCCCACATAGAAAAGCATTGGTGCTCACACACACACACACCATCTGCCTGCCTCTGGAGTGGACTAGCCCACCCCCAGACTGCTACCCGGTGAGGACAGCCACCTTTCTCAACAAATACACACATGTGACAAAGAAAAAATAAGCCTGGAGGTAAAAATAACCCATGGCTATAGGGGTTTATTTTGAAACAGCAGTATTTCAGTTTCTTGCATCTCCACAGCAGAGGATCGTCAAAGCACAGTAGAAGGCACCACCTAATTAAATCTCTTCCACCAAGAATCTTGTCATCAAGCGTGAGATCCCATGCCACAGATGGCTGACACCAACGCAGCATCATTGCCTCGTGGAGACTGAAATGGTCTTGGAAGAGGTCAGGAAGAAAATGGCAATCAAAATGAGCTTCCGAATGGGCAGGAGGGGCCACGGGGACCACGCCACTGAATCACAGCCTGCAAGCCAGGACCACTCGCAGAGGGACACAATCGCCTTGGTCAGTTTAGGCCACCATGAGCAACAAAACCAAACCAAGGGCTCCACTTTCTTGTTTCTTTCACATTTGGGTCACCTTGAGAGACGAAGCCAAACCAAGGGCTCTGTTTCTCTTTCACAGTCTCTCCTTTGCCTTCCCCCTCCCCTCCGGTCCATGCCTGTTAACCAGCCACATCTACACCCCGCCACCCCAGGGTCCATTCCTCAAGCAAAGCCCCCAAACACACACCAAGTCATTTCTGAGCAGCGCCACCAATGTCCCCACAGTCATTGTGGGTTTTCTCAGGGCCCCACCCCGACCCCCCGCAGGACCTATTAGGGGATCTTCCCAGTGACAGAGCAGAGGAAGCAGCCCCGTCCAGAGCCAAGGTAAGCTAGCCTTTCTTTGTCTGGGGTAGAAATGCTGCTTCTTGGTTTCTTTCCTTTTCAATCAAATTATGAAAGCTGGCCAGGGCACATGAGGGGTGATAGGCACCATTTCCATGGCGGGAGAGGAGAGGGGACTATTGCGTGAGAGTCTTTGACTGACTGACACCTGATCCAAGAGGGCATTTACAAATGACAGCATCAGTGATAAATTTCATGGTGGCGGAGTGGGGTGGAGGGGCACGGGGTTGGGGGAGGGCAGA
>SJXQ01000098.1:218164-288414 GCA_006408695.1 Aepyceros melampus | reverse complement strand
TCCAACTTCCATCCCCCATCCTACACCCCACAGCCCCAGGCCCAGGCAAGAGGAGGGGCTTGGATGTCAGAAGGGCTGGCCCCACCCTGCTGGAGGGACCCCCCCCCAGACATCTGGCTCCGCCCTGGACCTCCCCCACACCACTGCTGCTTCCCCCATCAATGGGTGTCCCTCCCTGGGCAGCTGTGGACACACACAGTTGTTCCTTGCCCTCCAACCGTCAAATTCTCTAGTCCTGGATTCAAGAGAAAGGATGAAGTAAAAGGGGGTGAGGAAGAACAAGAAGAGGAAATGCGAGCACGGAGTGAGCAGGACGAAGAGCAGAAGGCAAATAAGTGCACGCACCTCCCCTGCCACCCCGGGCCTTTTTTTTTTTTCTTGGCGCTTCAGGAAAACCCAAAACCAGAGAAGAGCATGGAAGTGGCCATCTCCGTGTGTGAGCACAGTAGCGGAGACAAGAGGATGGTGGTCATCGACACATGCAACTGGTGGATGGCCTGAGCGCAACTCGTCAGGGAATGGTGCTCGTTCCACAGAACCCGAGGATGCCAGGCTCCTACATTCAGGGCAGGGGCGGGGGCGGGGGCGGCCAGTGGGACAAGCCATGCTCGTCATCCCTGGAGGTATTGTTCACATCGTGTTCTCTGTAAAGGGTGTCCCTGGCACGGTTCAACATCTCCCTCTGTAGGACCCAGCCTTGCCCCTCCCGGCCAGCCAAGGTCAGCAGGCCACATCCCCAGTTAATCACGAGATGTGGCGAGATATTGAGGATGGCCCGGGTAACCCCAAGTGCAAGCTTCCTGGGAAAGGATGAAAAGGACAGACACCAGGGCGCCTTCTCGTGAACAGACAGCTCCATTGTGGGCACGCAGCCACCCTGACATCAAGCAGGGGACCCTGCAGAATCCACACCTGGCTGGGATTTACCCAACTACATGCCCCAGCCTCTGTGGAGCCCCATGGAACAGCCCAGGTCACCTCATGGCACCATTTCTCAACTTCAGGTTCTATTGATTTTTAATAGACGTGTGAAAATTGAATACAACACACACACACAAATGAAGGCCAATTCAAAGCAATGCTAATTTAGCTTGCATGAAAGAGCCAGTCTTCCAAATTAATAATCTTAAAATTAAATATCAATGAATCTTGGTTTCATGGCACTCTGAAAAGCGGTGTCTTCTGTAAACTTTTCATGTTGGGATGGGGTTAAAGTGGTGAAAATTATGATCCTGTCACAGCAGAAGAAACACAGGCAAGTTTGGCTGGGATGTTAAAGAAAAATGGTTCTTAGGGGAAAAGAGAACATTGTGGTTCTCTGACCATTTCCACTGACTCAAGGGACATGAGTTTGAGCAAGCTCTGGGAGCTGGTGAGGGACAGGGAAGCCTGGCATGCTGCAGTCCATGGGGTCTCAAGGAGTCAGACACGACTGAGCAACTGGACTGAACAGACCATTTCCACTGTGTGGGTCTCCCGATGAACCGGGTGAGTAGGGCTGGGGGGACGGGGTTATTTACCATGCCCACCTGTGTCATCAGACCTCCCGCTCCTCAGAGCGCCCAGACGGAGGGACCCAGCCTTTCTTTTCGTCCTGGAGCCCCACAGCCTCCCCTTTCCTCCGCATCACTTACTCTGTTTCATAGGACCAGTCACTTGAACACTGCCTGGCCAGACGCCCAGGTTAAATCACTGCTTAGAGAACATCTCTCCACTACTAGACAACACGTTTGGTAAAGAACAACAAACAGGGGTGCCCTGGGGATGTGGCCTCTGGGGGAGCCAGGGCCCAGGTCTGACTAGCCCCCTGGGTCCCCGCACACCGATCAGAGCGCCCACCCGCCTCTCCACTGAGTCCAGCACCTGCATGTGTGGGGCAGGTTCTGGGGCGACACCTGCGAAGGAAGGTCCATGCCCCGGAGGACTCATCCTGAGACTCAGAGGGGATGGAGCTTCCAGTGTCTGGAAGCTTAAATGAGACACACGAGGTGAAGGAAGGAGGGCCGCCTCCCTACGCCTCCTGAGTCAGCTGTTTAGTGCCCGTTTTCTTCCCTGACATGATCTGTATGGGTTCAGCATTAGTTTCCTATATATGCTTTATGTTAACCCTTTTAATATCAAGCAAAATCGAGCTCCTGCTGGGTTTATTTTGTAAACATTTATATTAAAATAACACACAAGTATAGAAAAAGCACCCTCAACAAAGGGAGGGCTCAGTGGACTGCAATGGGTGCTCCGCTCTGGGAAGTAGTAGTGTTCTCCTCTGTAAAAGCCCAGGTGCTTCTGAAAAGCTACTCTCACAGCTTCCTAACCCTGACCTCAGACGTCTACAGAAGAAGGCCCAAAGGCATGGATTCTCCCAGCCCTCCAGCTCCCTCCACTACTTTCCAGGTGTGTTGCCACACTAATTTTGAGCTAACTGTGTGTAAATCATTGTGCTTGCAGTATGCACGGAGTAACTGATTTTCATTCTTATAACCTGATAAGTTAGCGACTCCTCTTCTACCCTTCTTCAGAGGACTGCCAGGATTCTGGGGATATCCTGTATGCTGAACTGGGTGTTGGACAGATGGGCTTATATTTACAAGATCATAAAGCTCTATACTTTAAGATCTGTGCCCTGTACAATATACCAAATAAGCTTCTGTTGAAAGAAATGCAAAAAAGAAAAAATATTCCACAAAACAGACTTCAGGCCCAGATGGCTAGCTCTGATTTCTACCAGACATTTAAGGTGGAAGTTGATGCCCATCTCCTAACACACTCTTCCAGAGAACAGATACAGAGAGAATGCACCTAACACTGCCTTTATCGGACCAGGAGGATACTGTCTCAACCATAGCAGTAGACATCAGTAGACAAAGAGAACATCATCAGACAAAGAAAATTACAAGCCAAGTTGTCCTGAATGTTGATGTCAAAATCCAAAGCCAAATACTAGCAGTCTGAATCCAGAGGTCTTCGGAAAGGAAGGAAGCTGGGACTTCCTGGCAGGATTTCCATTGGTTGATGTGGACAGGACCACTGGGTGTTTGGGTGCTGCCTGGGAGAGTGAAGGGACAATGCCATCAGGTTAGAGGAACGAGCATTTAGTGACAGAGGTGTGGAGGGCCTGATCTTTCAAGGAAATTCTTTCCAGAATATTGGGGTCAGGGATCAACACGTCAAGGAGGGTCCAGCTAGGTCAGCATGTCCCCTCCTGTTAGCTAAGACCCCTCTTGTCCTCGGAGCAACCGTGGGGCAGGAGGATTGAGGGGCCGAAGGGAGCAGAGTCCTGGGCTCCGGGGTCCAGGGCACCATCTAGAGGATTTAGGGGTTCGGAGATTTCTGTCCCCAGGGAACCAACTACATTTGTGTCCCACATCCATCTGTCATCAGCTTTGAGACTCCGGGAAAGTCACTGAAAATCTAGACATTTTAGTGCCATGTATATATGGATCCCAGCACCTGCCCTGAGAGTTTCCTCCCTGCCCTCACGGCTGATGTGGGGATCACAGGAGATAACAGATACTCTTCACAAGCTGCAAAGCATCCCACACATAACTTCCCTTCATCCTCTGCCCTGTGGCACCCAAGAGGCTGTACTTCTATGTTTCTTGTTTATTCTTCCAGACATTTAATTTCTGAACACCTGAGCACCAATGAAGGACCAGTCAGTTTTCTTCAGACTCTACCTTGCTTGTTATATTAAGCATCATGTAATACTAATAAGTGGACCCATTAACATTTCCATATCACAGAACAGGGAACTGAAGACAGAGAGGTTAAGTAACTTTCCCAGGTTCACGCGACGCCTGGTATTTGAACCCAGACCATCAGGCACCAGGCCCCGTGCCCTCAGTCACTGTGCTGTGTGCCCTTCTCTATTATCTCATCTGAATAAAGTCGTGTTCCAGTGTGATCGGTGCTGAGTAGTCTGGAGTGGATTAACTGCACACCGCATTGTGACACTCCTCTCCCCAGCCGCAGCTTTGCTTCAGCTGACTCCCCGAGGCAGCTGGCGATCAAGGGGAACAGAAGTGGGACCTGGGAATGAGTTGATATCTCCCCATGGTCTTCTCCCAGCAATATGTCAGGAGTTCTGCTTTGAACGTATTTTCCAGGATTGTGGCCCAGTTAACCAAAAGAAAAGGATCACGAGGGATTCAGACACTGGACGCACAAGAATGTCATGTACGGTCAAGATGGTCTGCTCACCATTCCCAGCCGGGCTCAGACACATCAGAATTCCCTTCTGGCCAAACCGCAGGTAGGGCAGACATGCGCCACCCCCACTAACCACTCCATTGAAGGTACTGTGGACATAACACCAGGGAGTGGATTCAAGAGTAAAGGCTGTAGTTGATACAGCAGAGCCTGGATCGGGGCGAGCGAGGCCTGGGCAGAGATGGTGCCCACTCAGAACCAGTTCAGCCCCTGCCCGCCCTCCACCGGGCCTTAGCCCAGGCTGCTCCACCCATGGGTCAGGCTTTAGTCAGTGAGGCACTGGGCCACAGACTTCATTAAGCCCCCAAAACACCGCCAGCCCAGGAGATCCCGGCCCCCGCTAGTGAGGAGCCGCTGCTCCTCGTCCAGGCTTGGTCAGTTGAAGATGATGCGAATTCTCTGTGCAACTGTCACATGGGCAGTTGGTCTAGAATGTCCTGGGTTCTGAGCCAGTTAGAGCCAAGCAGGCTACTGGTCAATCAGGGCGGTCACCTGACCACCAGGAAGTCTCACTGCAAAGCCGCAGCAGACAGAATCCTGCGCTGAGGGGGAGGGGAGGGGGCGAGACGCATGTTCTGATCTCCCAGTCCGTCAGGGGGTCTTCATGTGGGGGAAAGGCAGTGTACTTGGGCTCAGGGATTGAGTCAGGAGTTGGGCTGAGGTTTGAGCCATTCTCCTGGGCCAGGCACCTCCTCTGGGTACCAGCTGTCTCCCTGCAGCATCCTTAGGCAGGAGGATGTGGGAAGGGAGTGAGAACTCTTGGTTTGTGTATCCAGGGCACAATCTCATGTCCAGGGGTTCAGGACTCTCCATCCCCAGGGAATCATCTCCCTGTCTTGCTTCAGACCTGTCGCTCATGAGTGTTGTAACTCTGGGCAAGCTACTCAGTCTCTCTAAATTTCAGTCTCCTGAACCGTGAAGTACGGGTCACAGGCCCTACTCTGCCTGCCCCACAGTGCACTCCGAGAAATAATCTTTTCACAAGCTCTACAATCAATGTAAATATGTACATTCTGTCCTGTTTGAGTTTCCTAGGTTCCCTTTCTGGAGACATTCTGCTTTTACTTCCAGACACTTAATACTTGATCACTTATGTAGGTACCACTTAGGAAGTATCTTATCAATTTTCTTCACGCTCAGTATTTACTAATTTTAGAACATAATACAAATAAGCAGGTCCTATTAATATTTCCACATCACAGACCAGGGAACTGAGAAACAGAAAGTTTAAGTAATCAACCTTCCTAGGTACCTGGGACTTTCAAATGGGATATGACTTCAGGCCCTCTGGCACCTTACCTATACTTTCAGTATGTTGTGCTGACTTTGTATTGTCTCATTTAAAGTGATTTTTCCCGGGGCAATCAGCCTGTTGGGTATTTTAAGTGCACACTAAGATATAAGGTCCATCTTCGTAAGCCCTACTGTGATTCAGGGGGCTCCCTGGGACAGTTAATGATAAGATCTAAAATGTGTCCTGGAAACAAGTTAAGACTTTTGCCAGGAAGATGTCAACAAACTCTCACCATTGTGAATGAATTTCCCAGGACCATGTTTCAAGCAAATGAAGAAAAAAAAGACAGTGGATTCAAAGCAAGGATACATACAGGGATTGAATAAATACCCTGGGTATGAAGAATATATACTGGCATTCAACAGCCCTAAATGAGCATTTAGTTCCAAAGGGTTGAGTCTCAAATATCCATCACCTCATACAAGCCACTCCATTGAAGTCACTGTGGGAATTTCATTGTGAAATTGATCAAGAATGACTGTATCTTACTCATGTACCATGTTGAGAGACAAACTATAAAAATGTTAAGTTATAGTTTCTTTATTGAGATATAATTAACATCCCATAAATTCACACTTTTTAAAACTGTACTATCTGGTGGCTTTTTATCTTGAGGTTTTGCAACCAACACCCCTAATTCCAGTACATTTTCACCATCCCCCAAAGAAACCCTGTAGTATCAGTCATTCTTGCTGTCTCTACCCCTTTCACCTCAGCTCTGGTGCTGTCTCTATGGGTCTTCCTACACTGGATTTTCATGTATTATGTGTGGCTGAATAATATTGTATGGATATAACGCATTTTGTTTTTCCATGTATCATGTGATGGCTAGTTGGATTGTTTCCACTTTTGACTATTACAAATAGGGGTACTATAACACTCATGTACAAGTTTTGCGTGAACATATGCTTTTATTTCTCCTGGACATATACCTAGGAGTGGAATTTCTGGGGCATTTGGTATTTCTGTGTTTAACTTTTTGAGGAAATGCCGAACTATTTTCTTTTTTATATTTGTACCAGCAATGTTTGAAGGTACCCATTTACCCACATTATTTCCAACACTTTAAAAAACAAAACAAAACTGTATCCATGCTAATGTGTATGAAGTGTATCTCACTGTAGTTCCAGTTTGTATAATTTTGACTAATAACTTTGAACTGTTTTCCTGTGACTACTGACAATTTGTGTCTCTTCTTTCGAGGAGCATCTGTGCAAATTCTTTCGTTTTTCAGATTTGGTTGGCAGTTTTTGTTTCTGTTGCACATGCGCTTTCTCGAGTTGCAGAGCAAGCAAGGGCTACTCTCCACTTGTGGTGGGTGGGCTTTTCGTTGTGGTGGCTTCTCTTGTTGCCCAGCACAGGGGGCTCGGGCTTCAGAGGTTGTGGCACGTGGGCTCAGTAGCTGTGACTCCCTGGCTCTAGAGCACAGGCTTAATAGTTGTGGTGCGTGGGCTTAGTTGCCCCACAGCATGTGGGATCTTCCTGGATCAGGGATCTAACCCATGTGCCCTGCATTGGCAGGCGGATTCTTTACCATTGTGCCGCCAGGGAAGCTTGACATTTTATTGCTGAATAGGCAGTGTTCTGTACATATTCTGAATACTAGACTTTAACAGACATGATTTGCAAATATTTTCTTTCATTCTGAAGGTTGTATTATATTTTCGTTGATGGTGTTCTTTGAAACACAAAGGATTTTAATTCTTATAAAGTCCTATTTATTTTCCTTTTGTTGTTTGTGCTTTTGCTATCATATTTAAGAGTTCATAGCCAAACCAAGAATGAAGACTTATCCCCCTTTTTCTTCAGAAATTGGTACAGTTTAGCCCTTACATTTAAGTCTTTGATCCATTTGTAATTCAAAGTCTATTCTGTCTGATATTGGCATAGACGCTCTTGCTCTCTTTTGGTTACTATCTGGGTTTTCTCATTTTTTTAAATTCATTTTTCCATCCTTTAACTTTCAAACTGTGTATTTGAATCTTAAGTGAGTCTCTTATAGACAGCATATAGTTGGATTATATGTTCTTCCCTATTCTGCCAATTTCTATATTTTGCTTGGAGAGTTTAATCCATTTACAATTACTAAGAAAAGGCTTAGTATTTCTGCTATCGTGCTATTTGCTTTCTATTTGCCCAAAGCATTTTTACCTCTCATTTCCTGGATTCCTATCCTGTTTGTGTGTTTACCTGATTCCTTACAGTTAAATATTTAAATTACTTTCTCACTTCCTTTTGTGTATATTTCACAGCTATTTTGTGTTTACCATGGGGATTACCTTTAACATCCTAAAATGAAAACACTCTAACTTGAATTTATTTTTTTAATAATTATTTATTTATTTTGCCCATTCTGGGACTTAGTTACAGCATGCAGGATCTTTAGTTTCAGCATTCAAACTCTCAGTTGCAGCATGTGGGATCCAGTTTCCCAACCAGGGATCAAACCTCCCTTGCACTGGGAGTGAGGGGTCTTAAGTCTTAACCACTAAACCAATAGGGAAGTTCCAAAGCACCTAAATTGACTCTAGACCAGGTTAATCTCAATAACATCCAAGTTCATGAAGCTGAAAGATCATCTCACCATCTCAATGCAAAAGAGACCTTCTCTAAGACATATTATAATGAAATTGTAGAAAATCAAAGGATAAAGAATTCTAAGGCAGGTGAGAAAAGATTTTAACCTACAAAGGAACCCTCATTAGACTATCAGATTTCTCAGCAGAAACCTTATAGGCCAGGGGAGAGTAAAATGACATATTCAACATGTTGAAAGAAAAAATATGCCAACCAAAAAACCATCATCAAAGTAATCCTTCAGATATGAAGGAGAAATATTTTTCTAGGCAGACAAAAGCTGAGGGAGTTCATCACCATTAGACCTGCCTTGAAAGAAATGTTGAGTTCTTCAAGCTGAAATGCAAAGACAGTTAATCAGCAACACGAAAAAGTATGAAAGTATATAACATACTGGGGTAAAGGTAAATATACAATCAGACTTCGAAAACTCTAAATCTGTAATGCTGCTGCTGCTGCTGCTAAGTCGCTTCAGTCGTGTCCTACTCTGTGTGACCCCATAGATGGCAGCCCACCAGGCTCCCCCGTCCCTGGGATTCTCCAGGCAAGAACACTGGAGTGGGTTGCCATAGGAAAATGCATTAATCAAATTATAAAGATCAAAGGAAAATAGTATCTAAACTACAGTTACTGTGAAGCACCACTATGAACAAAGCTAGTGGAGGTGATGGAAAATCCCAGTTGAGCTATTTCAAATCCTGAGAGATGATGCTGTGAAAGCGCTGCACTCAATATGCCAACAAATCTGGAAAACTCAGCAGTGGCCATAGGACTGGAAATGGTCAGTTTTCATTCCAATCCCAAAGAAAGGCAATGCCAAAGAACGCTCAAAATTCCCCAAGTAATGCTTTTAGTCACAAAAATATAGAATTTAATATAGAAAATTACAAATCAAGTGCCCTTAGTGTTCACAGGTAAGCACTAATACATTTTAATGAACCATGATCATACTAAAAAATTACTATGAAACATGTTCTTTCACATGCATTTATAAGTACTTTTTATCAGAGTGCACATGGAGTGAATTCTTAATATTCTATTGTCAAACAATCCTAATTTTTATTTCTTGGAAATTATCTCATTATCAAGTTGAGTATTTAGCATAGTACATTACATTCCCAAGCATTCTGTGATTCCTAAGAATTCCAAGCATTATGTGATCACTAGAAATTGCCTAAATTTTTTATTGTGTTAAAAACACTTAACATGAGATCTCACCTCTTCAACTTTTAAATGCACAATACAGTATTGTTACATGTGGTACAGCAGATCCTAGTGTTCACAGGTAAGCACTAATACATTTTAATGAACCATGATCATACTAAAAAATTACTATGAAACATGTTCTTTCACATGCATTTATAAGTACTTTTTATCAGAGTGCACATGGAGTGAATTCTTAATATTCTATTGTCAAACAATCCTAATTTTTATTTCTTGGAAATTATCTCATTATCAAGTTGAGTATTTAGCATAGTACATTACATTCCCAAGCATTCTGTGATTCCTAAGAATTCCAAGCATTATGTGATCACTAGAAATTGCCTAAATTTTTTATTGTGTTAAAAACACTTAACATGAGATCTCACCTCTTCAACTTTTAAATGCACAATACAGTATTGTTACATGTGGTACAGCAGATCCCGAGAACGTATTCATTTGCTGAACTGGAAATTTATGCCTATTTAACAACTTTTCATTTCCTCTACCCCTAGCTTCTGCCAATCATCATTCTACTCTCTGTGTGTATAAATTTGACTTTTTTTCTGTTTTTTTTTTGGGGGGGGTGAATCTTTTTTCAGCTCTATTGGATATCACTGATCAACAAAATTGTGAGTTATTTACAATATGATTGAAAAAATATTGACCAGCTTAAACTGGTTGTGCCTCTTTGTATAGGTTGATTTGGGCTTCCCAGGTAGCTCTAGTGGTAAAGAATCTGCCTGCCAAGAAATTTAAAAGATGCAGGTTTGATCTGTGTGTGGGTCAGGAAGATCCCCTGGAGGAGGGCACAGCAACCCATTTCAGTATTCTTGCCTGAAGAATCCCATGGACAGAGAAGCCTGGATGGCTCCAGTCCATGGGGTTTCACAGAGTCACACATGATGGAAGTGACTTAGCACGGCATAGGTTGACTAATCAAAACTTGACTCACTTTATAGAGACAGCACCGTGCACGTAAAGACAGGAACCTGTGTCTCCGGAACAAATCAGATTTTAGGTTCACAGAACCTAAAGGAATCTGGTCACCGCAGTCCTTTAAAGAGGAAGGAGCACTGCAGGAAGGAAAAGCTGCCTTCCAGGCGCAGAAGCCGGTTATGTGGAGTGATTCAAGACTAGCCAATCAGCTTCCAAGTTTGAAACTCCCTTAAGTCCTTAAATTTTGCCCCAAACCCTGGATCAAGGAGACAGATTCCAGAGCCTTGCCTCCTGTCTCGCTCGGACCGACCTCACAATAAAGCTCTCTCTTTCCTCAAAACCCAGTACTATAGAACTGGCTTCTTCATGCATCGGGCAGCCAGCCCTTGTTCAGCGACACGATGATTTGATGCACTGTGAAAGGACTTCCCCCATCAGGTTAACACACCTGGCACCTCACATATTTACCTTTTGGGTGGGGGAGGGGGTGAAAACATTTACGTTCTTCTCACTCAGCAAATGCCAATGATCCGATTCAGTGTTATCAACTGGAGTTGAGTTTGACTATTTCAGATATTTCATGAAAGTGGAATCTTGCAACTTGTGTCCTTCTGTGATTGGCTTGTTTCACTTGGCACAATGGAGCCATCTCACTTCTGGGCCTGTATCCAAAAGAATCAAAACCAGGATCTCAAAGAGATATCTGCATTCCCATTTTTATGGCAGCATTAGCCACAAGGGCCAAGGTGTGGAAATGACTTCATGTCCATTGACATATGAATGGATAAAGAAAATGTGGCATACATACAGAATGGAATTATTATTCAGCCCCAAAAGAAGAGGATACTTTGCCATATGCGACAACTTAAATACATTTATTTTAAAAGTAACAGCAGACTTCTGGTTGGGCCAAGACAGAGGAAGCCTCATACAACAACCTCTCTTATGCAGATTAGAGGTGAAATTCAAGACAAGAGGACAAAGAAACATTCACTTGCAACTTTATGAAGTAAACGCTAACAGGCAGATGGGGCCTGGAAGTCCAAAGCTGAATACCAGCCTGTTAGGGGATTATGGTGTTTTTTTCCTGTCTCTTGTCTCTAGCTTACCCAAAGCAGGTGATGTCCAATAGCAGCTTGAAAGTTAAAACTCTGGGATCCACCCCTGCTTTTCAGCCAGAAGAGTGAAAAAGTGTGAGGCTTACATAACGAGGAGTGAGGGAGGTCATCCCCATTAGTTTCTTTTCCTCCCCGGCTATCATATCTCCCCTGCAACCTCAGTGATGACAGAGGCACCTGAACCCTGAGAGATGACCCGCATCTCTGGACAAAGGAACAGGCAGAGAGGCTCCTGTTTTCTGAGGAGTGGTGGGGTGGGGCTGGGAAAATGCCTGTTATTCTTTCCTTTCTCTTGCTATTTCACCTGAAAGGTCAACCTGGCCACGTGGAACTGCAAGATAGCTTGGAGGATGAAACATTTCGAGGAATATGTAAGAGGAGCCCTTGAAGCCTGAGATTGTGGGTAGAATCCTGAAGAGGAGAGGGTTAGAGAAGGCCTGTGTATGAACCAGCATAGGTCCTAGGCCTCCCCGAGCCTTATGCACAAAGCCTTATGCCTCACCCAACGAGGCTAAGTGGAGGCTTGGAGAGGTGAACTACAGTAGGAATTGCCACTCAGCTCCCAGCTCAACACCTGATGGCACATGAGCCACGTGGACACAACGTCCTAGAAACGGCACCCAGGCTGGAACAACACAGAGGACAAGGCACAATATCTGCTGGAGCACAGATTCATAGGCTTCTTCATAGAAACAGCAGAGAAAGTTACGATCTACAGAGGATTTTAATAGGAACCAGAGTCTTATAATAAGCAAACTGTCCAGGGTACCAACCAAAATCCCACAACAGAACATACAAAGAACTAGGAAAATCTGACCAGTTCTCAAGGGGAAAAGGCAATCAACAGACTCAGCCCTGAGAAAGAATTAGCAGATGAAGCACCTGCTTTGTGGTTATAACCACGCTCAGTGAGGTTAAATCCTCTTGAAATGAATGGAAAGAAACAATCACAGAGAAGTAAAAACTACAAAAAATAAAATAAAAAGCAAATGGAAATTTTAGAATTAACATGCAAAATCAAACATTCACTGGATGGACTGAATAATAGAATGGAGAAAACAGTGGAAAGATTCAGAAAACCTATGAATCGATGGAAATGGCACAATCTGAAAAACAAAGAGGAAAAATGACTGAACGAACATTGTCTCAGAGATGTGTGAAACAATATTGGAAGTTCTAATTTTGTGCCATTGGAGGGTCTAAAGGAAAGGTGCAGGATAAAATATATGAGGAAAAGAATGGATGAAAATGTCACTGATTTAGAGACACAGATCTAAGTTCAGGAAACCTCACCCTGCACAATCAATCTGATAAAAAAGAAAGAAGCAAATGTGAAGAGTAATCTTGAACACAGTCAAGGAAAATGACCTGTTACACATCAGAGAATACCAACCTGAAGGATTGTGACTTTTCATCAGAGAACATAGAGGCCCAAAAAGAATGGAATAACATCTTCTTTAAAGTGTTGAAAAGATCAACCATCAGGATATTATATCCTTAAAGCAAAGACACCCTTAAAGATTGAAAGCCAAACAAAACTCAAAATGATGGCTGATGGAGACAATAGAAAACTAAGAGAATTCTTTACCAATTTGCTATAAAAATGCATGAAAGGAACTTCTTCAGGCTGAAGTCAAATAACATAAGAAAGGCTGAAACTTCAACAACAAAGAAAGGGCAACTGAAATAAGTATCTAGATAAATTATCCTCTTATTTAATATATGTATGACTTTTCTTTTTTGGTCTCACCACGCAGCTTGAGGGATTAAGTTTCTCTACCAGAGATAGACCTCTGGACCCAGGCAGTGAATGCAGTGAGTCCTAACTACTGGATCACCAGGGAAATTCCCTGTATGACTTTTGAATGAAAAAAGGATATCACAGTCTCAGAAGGTGGCATTCAAATCATATAAAGGTGACACATATGACAACTATAAAAAAAAGAGTATCAAGTAAAATAATCTATATGAACGTGTCTTCTGCATTTTATTTAATTAACTCTTGACTGTAAGACAATGTGTATACCAGTATTCTGAGAACTGAAAAATGACAAATTCCAGAAAAAGTGGACAATCTTAATAGTCCTGTGTTTAGGAGTTGTGGATAAGTTAGCTAAAACATTCCCATACATTCATTACAAGTTTTTCCCTGAGTTAATTGCCTAGGAGTGGGTTTATGGGTCGTGGAGTAAGTATGGCCCTCTCTGCCTGCCGTGGCGGCTGCCTCAGGGGGTCACCCCAGCAGGATCTGGGTGAGGCGGTCACTTCTGCCTTTATCGGCTCTCCTCCTCCATTGCTGCTAGAATTAAAGGCAGGGCCCTGATGCCAAAGCTGCCACCCTGGAGGTGGGGGCTCATAGCCAGGAACCCTGCTCCCCTTTGTTGCGTGGAGACCCCCAACAGGTCTAGGGGCCCAGGCAGGAGAGAAGGGCCAGATGTCCTGCCAAGAAGCTCATCACCCTCAAGGCAAACACTTCCAACCCTCAGACTCCAGGAGTTTCGGAAGCGCCAGCCAGGCTGTCTAGGAGCGCGTCGTCACCTCGCACCACCCGGCCTCACTTGTCCTCTGCGCATGCGCCATCCTTCCAGCACCTTTTGCACCGAGCGCACGCGCCACATTCTTTGCTCACAGGTTCTAGAGCAGTGTCCCAGCAACGTGCCAAGCAGTGCTTGCTTCGCCTTCGGCCGAGTTGGTAGCTGAACCAGAGCACTCTGAGCCCAGCTCTCTATCCAAGCGCCGACCACCCACCCACGGGCCCTATGGGCAGTTACCTGGGCAGGCCCTGGCCCTCACCCCCACCCCAGGCTGTTGGGGGCCAGCACCTGCCAGGAGGGCTCGGCCGCCCGCAGCCCGATCCCCACACCCGCCGATTTTCCGTGGCCGGCCCAGGTCACCCAGCTGTCGCCCTGCTGTCCACTCGCAGGCCAGCCCACAAGCACCCGCTGACCCTGCACCTGCGCTTTGTCACAGCGTCTCTGAGACGGTGTTCTGTGATCCCGCAGACCGTGCGCTCCTTCCCGGGGATCCTCACCTCTTTCTGCAGGCGATCCATCAGAGGAAGGTGGTGCTGGGCGCTCGCATCTCCACGAGGTGCCGCGGCTCGGCGTCCGCAGTGGGCACGGTCACTGTGTGCGGTGGGCGCCAGCGGCAGGCCGTGCCGCCCCGCACACTGAGGTGTGCCCCGGGCTCCTGCACAGAGAAGATGGTGAGGAGGGCCCTGGGAGAGAGCGGGAAGGGCATGGCCCAGCAGGAGGAAGACCCCGCAGCCACAGGGAAGGACCATCAGAAACGGGGCCCCGATGGGGCTCGGGGCACACCATCAACATGTAGGCCCCTGGCGGCCCAGGGAGACCTCTCTGCCTTCGTGCCCAGGAGCTCAGTGGACCAGAGCTCAGTAGGCAGATCCACCAACAAACTCCAGCCCTCTCGTGTGAGCTCCTGCCCCCGAAGAAACGCCGTCACGAGCTCCTACAGCTCCGCCCGAGGTTTCCCGCCAGGGCGGAGGCGGGCGGGCCGCCGCCTCCCGCGAGGGCTGCCCCGGAGGTCCTGGCGGAAAGCGAGCGCGGGGGGCCCGCCGCCGCCCTGTGCCGCCCCGGTGGCTTCCCAGAGCGACAGCCGGCCCGACGAGGACGCGGAGGCGACCAGGGGGCAGAAACGAACCTGGGAGAACGGCGCGCCTACGTCGGACAGTCCCAGGCCCGGAAGACGCAGGTTTCCTCTGCTGCCGCGCAGGCGAGGGGAGCCGCTGAGGCTGCCCCCACCCCCTGAGCCGGGTTTCCGAGTCACCGCCGAAGACCTGGACGCGGAGAAAGCAGCGGCGTTCCGGCGCATCAACAGCGCGCTGCGGGATGAGACCCCGGCCCCGCAGCCCTGCCGTCCCTTCCCCGCGCCCGCCGACCCTCCGGCCCCGGGCAGGGCTCCTCGGCCCGAGAGAGACCAGAGGGAGTCGGCCTCCCCAGCCCCAGTGGACACCCGGGCGTCTGCTGGAGGGGCCTCCTCTGCGCATCCCTGGTCAGGGGAGCGGCACGGCTCCCCGGGGGCCCTTTCTCCCCGGTCCCAGCCCCTACTGGCCCTCCTTCCCACTCACGGGCCCCCGCCCGGTTCACCTTGCCCACCGGCGCTTCCTCCCCAGGATCGGGCAGCGCGGACCTGTCTGCTCGGCCTCCAGGCCCCTCCGCCCCTGCTTCGGCCCCCGCGCCAGGCACGGCGGGTGCGACGGGAAGCCTGGCTCCGGCCCCGGGTGCGGCTTGGCTTCCAGGCTTCCAGCAGAAGCCCGTCTGGGGGCCTCTTACGAACGCGGCAGGAGGAGGAGGCCCTTCCCAGCCCCCGGCGTGGGGCCCGGCTGCGGAGGATGCCAGACCGGCCTTCCCTGCAGCGCCCGGCTCCTCGGGCAAGGGGTCCTCCACACCCATGTGCCTGGACTCTACTATCTTCACCCCCCAGAACCGCCCTCCCGTATCTGACCCTCGATCCCTGCCTCCCACCAGCCAGCTCATCCCGTCTGCTCTCCAAACCAGACCCTCACACTGCACATCTGGAGACCTGGCTCCCCACCCCGCTTCTGACACTGAGGTCACCCCCATGGACACCATTCCACTCTCCCAGTCTCCCCTCCTCGGGTCTCCCCCTGGCTCCAGCAGGAGCCTCTTCCCATCTTCCCAGGCCCTGCAGACGCCCCCCAGGGACAGCGCTGCCTCTGTCGCAGTCAGCACCAGCCTGCCTGGACTCGGGTTCAGCGGCTCCTCTCACACCGGAGCCCCGGCCCAGCCCATCACTGGGGCCCCTGATGTGCAGCAGCGTGGAGCCCCCACCTGGGACCACTCTCCGCACTATGGAAATCCGGCAGCTCCAGCCCTAACCGGGGACCCAACCTCTGCTCCAGGCCCCCCAGCTCCACCCACCAACTCCCCCATGGGCACCCATGCCAGCACTCAGCCGGCCTTGGCTGCCACCCCAGCTGCATTCCCATCCGGCTCAGCCCCTGCCCCTGGCTCTGCAGCTGACACGTGTGCACCCCCGGCCGTGCCCAGTGCTGGGCCCAACAGCAGGCCACGCTGCTCCACAGTTGGTGGATCAAGCACAGCCCCCTGCAGGCCAGGAGTCTTGGCAGAACCTCGGGGCACTGGGAGCAGAGCCTCTGTCCTGGATCTCAGCTGCCCCTTTGCAGCTCTCAGTATTTCAACGGAAAGAAGGGGAGCCCGGAGAACCACACACAGCAGAGTGGCCCGCCACACTGGGGCCTTCCTGGCCAAAGCTCCCCCCATGGTGACCATGGGGCCCAGGGCTAAGAATAAGCCCAGCACTAAGAATAAGCCCGGCTTTGGAGGCTTTACTGCCCCCATCTTCAATCACATGCCTGGGGGTGCACCCAGGCAGAGCCCCCGCAGTTCCAGCCGAGAAGACAACCCACCCCCAGCCAAGGTTGCCTTCAGAGGCGTGTCCACCCCAGCCTCTACCCCCAGCAGCCCCAGCTCCAGGAAACACCACAGGCCACAGCCAGGAAACACCGTGCTGTTAGGGACCCATCACCTGCTCAGGACTTGGCTGGACACGAGACCGTTGGGCCATCAACCAAGTCTTCCTCCTCCAGGGCGAGATCCACTCCCTTGGGGTCTAAGAGGTGGATGAAGACCTGAGCCGAGAACTTTGGGGACACACAGTGTCTACCTTCCCCCCAAGGCTGGGCCTCATGGGGCCGTGTTTCCATGTGAAACCCGAGTCTAGCCCTAACCCCTCTAACTCCAGAGCAAACCAGGCGCCTGGAGATACAGCACTCCATTCCGTTCCCCCGCCTTCCACCTTCCCCTCTCAAAGGTGGGTGGTTTGAGGCTGTTGTCCCATCCCAGTGGTCAGTCCTCAGGACAGCAGACATAGGCCCTAAGTCCTGTTCCCTCCGCTGCCCACCCCCTCTCCCGTTGCCTACAGCGGACTCCTTCCCTCTCCCTGTCTTCCTTCCAGAACCCTCATGTTAGCTTCATAATGTATAATAAAGTTTTTTTCTCATTACTTTGCACAGTCCTTATGTGTCGGTGATCTGTTGATCAAATGTGGGAAAGTACCGGCACGTACAAGTGGTTGGGCTTCCCAGGTAGGGCTAGTGGTAAAGAACCCAATGGCCAATGCTAAGAGACACAGGTTCAGTCCTTGGGTTGAGAAGATTCCCTGAAAAAGGGCATGGCAACCCATTCCAGCATTCTTGCCTGGAGAATCCTGTGGACAGAGGAGCCTGGCGGGCTACAGTCCTGAGGGTCTCAAAGAGTTGGGCGTGGCTGAAGCAGTTGAGCACACATGTGGTGACATGGAAAGCCAGACCTGTTTATAGTTCCCTGTGGTCTCATTAACGGGTTGTGGAGAGTAGTACATTGTGATGGCTACAAGCACCAAATATTAAAAGTGTGTTTTGAGTTTAAGTGATGAAGCCCAGGGTGAAATGAGGCCAAATAGGGATAAACAGGATCATTCTTGTCTGTTGGAATTGCTGCTTCTCACCCACATTTCTGGGCTTCCCAGGTAGTGGTAGTAGTAAAGAATCCTCCTGCCAACGCAGGAGACACAGGTTCGATCCCTTATCTGGGAAGATCCCACATGCTGAGGAGCAACTAAGCCCGTGCATCACAACTATTGAGCCTATGCTCTAAAGCCTGGGAGTCACAGCTACTGCACCCCTGTGCCCTAAAACCCATGCTCCACAGCAATGAGAAGCTCACACATGGCAACTAGAGAAAAGCCTTGGAGCAACGAAGACCTAGCACAGCCAAAAAGAAAAGTAAATAAAATTATTAATAAAATGCTGAGAGACTTGGTAGATGTCAGGGATTCTTAAAAAAAAAAAACAAACAAGAAGTAAAAGAATAAGGTAAAATCCTTCAGATAGACTCTTATTACCTACAGAATTAAGTTCAAGTTCCTTTGCTTGGCATTCAGGATCCTTGATCATTTTACCCCTTGCTGGTCCTGCAGTCATTCTTCATCACTCTCAAAACACATCAGATGTGGCCAAACACTTGTAATTCCAGAACATTTAATGCTGGCTCACAACTCCATGACTTTGAGTCAACTACCCTTTTCTCCCATGTTATCATCTTTCAGTACTCAAAACTCTAGATCATCGATTCTCAAAAGTAGAGATGGACCCCAGACCAGCAGAATTGGCATCACCTGGGAATCTCTGCGAACTACAGATTCTCAGCAACTAATCACGATGGTTCCTCCACACCCATGTGCCTGGACTCTACTATCTTCACCCCCCAGAACCGCCCTCCCGTATCTGACCCTCGATCCCTGCCTCCCACCAGCCAGCTCATCCCGTCTGCTCTCCAAACCAGACCCTCACACTGCACATCTGGAGACCTGGCTCCCCACCCCGCTTCTGACACTGAGGTCACCCCCATGGACACCATTCCACTCTCCCAGTCTCCCCTCCTCGGGTCTCCCCCTGGCTCCAGCAGGAGCCTCTTCCCATCTTCCCAGGCCCTGCAGACGCCCCCCAGGGACAGCGCTGCCTCTGTCGCAGTCAGCACCAGCCTGCCTGGACTCGGGTTCAGCGGCTCCTCTCACACCGGAGCCCCGGCCCAGCCCATCACTGGGGCCCCTGATGTGCAGCAGCGTGGAGCCCCCACCTGGGACCACTCTCCGCACTATGGAAATCCGGCAGCTCCAGCCCTAACCGGGGACCCAACCTCTGCTCCAGGCCCCCCAGCTCCACCCACCAACTCCCCCATGGGCACCCATGCCAGCACTCAGCCGGCCTTGGCTGCCACCCCAGCTGCATTCCCATCCGGCTCAGCCCCTGCCCCTGGCTCTGCAGCTGACACGTGTGCACCCCCGGCCGTGCCCAGTGCTGGGCCCAACAGCAGGCCACGCTGCTCCACAGTTGGTGGATCAAGCACAGCCCCCTGCAGGCCAGGAGTCTTGGCAGAACCTCGGGGCACTGGGAGCAGAGCCTCTGTCCTGGATCTCAGCTGCCCCTTTGCAGCTCTCAGTATTTCAACGGAAAGAAGGGGAGCCCGGAGAACCACACACAGCAGAGTGGCCCGCCACACTGGGGCCTTCCTGGCCAAAGCTCCCCCCATGGTGACCATGGGGCCCAGGGCTAAGAATAAGCCCAGCACTAAGAATAAGCCCGGCTTTGGAGGCTTTACTGCCCCCATCTTCAATCACATGCCTGGGGGTGCACCCAGGCAGAGCCCCCGCAGTTCCAGCCGAGAAGACAACCCACCCCCAGCCAAGTTGCCTTCAGAGGCGTGTCCACCCCAGCCTCTACCCCCAGCAGCCCCAGCTCCAGGAAACACCACAGGCCACAGCCAGGAAACACCGTGCTGTTAGGGACCCATCACCTGCTCAGGACTTGGCTGGACACGAGACCGTTGGGCCATCAACCANCCTGGGGGTGCACCCAGGCAGAGCCCCCGCAGTTCCAGCCGAGAAGACAGCCCACCCCCAGCCAAGGTTGCCTTCAGAGGCGTGTCCACCCCAGCCTCTACCCCCAGCAGCCCCAGCTCCAGGAAACACCACAGCCCACAGCCAGGAAACACCGTGCTGTTAGGGACCCATCACCTGCTCAGGACTTGGCTGGACACGAGACTGTTGGGCCATCAACCAAGTCCTCCTCCTCCAGGGCGAGATCCACTCCCTTGGGGTCTAAGAGGTGGATGAAGACCTGAGCCGAGAACTTTGGGGATACACAGTGTCTACCTTCCCCCCAGGCTGGGCCTCGTGGGGCTGTGTTTCCATGTGAAACCCGAGTCTAGCCCTAACCCCTCTAACTCCAGAGTAAACCGGGCACCTGGAGATACAGCACTCCGTTTTGTTCCCCTGCCTTCCACCTTCCCCTCTCAAAGGTGGGTGGTTCGAGGCTGTTGTCCCACAGTCCTGTTCCCTCCACTCCTGGAGCAGGGGGAGGCCCCCCGTTGCCTACACAGCTGACTCCTCCCTTCTCTCTGTTTTCCTTCCAGAACCTTTGTGTTAGCTTTGTAACTTATGAAAGTTTTGTTCTCATTCCAAGTGTGGAATAGCATTGGCTTGTATGAGTGGTGACACGGAAAGCCAGACCTAAGTGTTTTAATTAGACTTTCCGGTAGTCCTGTTCATGGGGTATGTAGAGCAGTACAACATGATGGCTATAAGGACCAAATATTAAAAGTTTAAGTGATGAAGCCCAGGATAATATGAGGCCAAGATAAGTCAGGATAAACCGGATCATCCCCGTCTGTCGGAATTGTTGCTTCTCACCCACCTCTCTGACTTGAAGGAGTCTGGATCATCCTGAATGTACACCAAGAGCCCAAGGCTATGCACTGGTTTTTGTCTTTATTTTAGCCGCACCCACGGCATGCGGGATCTTAGTTCCCCAACCAGGGATCAGATCCGTGCACTCTGTATTAGCAATGTAGAGTCTTAACCTCTGGACTGCTTGATAAGTCCTCACCCTAGTCTTTTCTAATGCAGCAAATCTCTTTTTTCTTTCTTTTTTGCTCTTAGGATCCCAGGCAAATGACTAACCTACATATACAACTCCCCTGGGCATTCCTGGTGGCTCAGCTGGTAAAGAATCTGCCTGCAATGTGGGAGACCTGGGTTCAATCCTTGGGTTGGGAAGATCCCCTGGAGAAGGGAATGGCTACCCACTCCCATATTCTGGCCTGGAGAATTCCATGGACTGTATAGTCCTTGGGGTCAGAAAAAGTTGGACACAACTGAGCCACTTTCATACACCTCCCTTAAAGAGTATGGGATTGGCACCAAAGCATCTGGAAAGGGGCAAACAAGGAAACTTTTAATTAGGATGTGACAGCTCCCTGAACAATCTGTGGCATTCTGGTTTTAAACAAGCAGGAGGATTCCCTGAGTACAGCTCATCACTTTTCTAACAAATGAAAGAGAACTGTTTGTAAAGGAAAGAAACATTAACTATAAGAGATTAAAAGACTTCCAGTTTGTGGTCCAGTCTGCTTGGAGCTTAGAGATCATCATTCCTGTAGTCACAACAGGAGAAAAGCTGAACAAATTGAACATCAACACTCCTGAAATCTGTCAGAGAACTGATGCCAGGTGGTGAGCTACCACCACCACAAGACCTAGATAAGTAACTCCAGAGAATTATAGCTTCACCAAGCACAGGACTCTACTAGAGCCCAGATCTGGGTAGCAAAACTTAAACTGCAATTGATGAATTTCCGCTCATGGTAGACACACTTAAAAACTCCAGGGGAGGGAGCAGTCTTATGGGAACCACCACCATTTCATGGATTATGCCACCACCCACATTCTCGGGGTGAAGATCAAAGAAAAGTCTTCCATACTTCTGGCTGGGAGAAGAATAGCATTTTGAAACATGCCCAAAGCAGTTCTGTTCTCCTTAAGAATGCTTTCCCTCAAGGGAAACTTTTACCAGAACATCACCTTAATTTCTATAAGATCATAAGAAAGGCCACTTCCTGGCCTGGAGAAAGGAAGTCCCCAAATCTAGTAACATGGTTCTAAATCAGGAAAGGAGTATGTCAAGGCTGTATATTGTCACCCTGCTTATTTAACTTACATGCAGAGTACATCAGGAGAAACACCGGGCTGGAAGAAGCACAAGCTGAAATCAAGATTGCTGGGAGAAATATCAATAACCTCAGATATGCAGATGACACCACCTTACGGCAGAAAGTGAAGAGGAACTAAAAAGCCTCTTGATGAAGGTGAAAGAGGAGAGTGAAAAAGCTGGACAACATTAAAAAAACGAAGATCATGGCATCCGGTCTCATCACTTAATGGCAAATAGATGGGGAAACAATGAAAACATTGACAAGACTATTTTCTTGGGCTCCAAAATCACTTCAGATGGTGACTGCAGCCATGAAATTAAAAGATGCTTGCTCCTTGAAAGAAAAGCTATGGCAAATGTAGACAGCATACTAAAAAGCAGAAACATTACTTTGCCAACTAAGGTTCATCTAGTCAAGGCTATGGTTTTTCCAGTAGTCATGTATGGATATGAGAGTTGGACCATGAAGAAGGCTGAGCACCAAAGAATTGATGCTTTTGAACTGTAGTGTTGGAGAAGACTCCTGAGAGTCCCTTGGACTGCAAGGAGATCAATCCAGTCAATCCTAAAGGAAATCAGTCCTGAGTATTCATTGGAAGGACTAGTGCTGAAGCTAAAGCTTCAATACTTTGGCCACCTGATATGATGAGTTGACTCATTAGAAAAGACCCTGATGCTGAGAAAGACTGAAGGCAGGAGGAGAAGGGGATGACAGAGGATGAGATGGTTGGATGGCATCACTGACTCAATGGACATCAGTTTGAGCAAGCTCCAGGAGTTGGTGATGGACAGGGAAGCCGGTGTGCTGCAGTCCGTAGGGTTGCAAAGAGTTGAACACAACTGAGTGACTGAAAAACAACGACAAAAAACTCACAAGACCTATCGACATTTACCTAAGTTGTTTTTACCCGATACATTGTTTAGTGTTCAATCAAAAATTACAAGGCATTCTCAAAGGTATAAAAAAAAAGTTTGAAGAGACAAGCAACAGAACCAGACCAGGATAGGGCACAGATTTTGGAATTGTTAGACTGGGAACTTTGTCGACCCAATGTGAAGAGCTGACTCATTGGGAAAGAACTTGATGCTGGGAAAGACTAAAGGCAAGTGAGAAGGGGGCAGCAGAGGATGAGATGTTTAGAAAGCATCATCACTGATTCAATGGGCATGAATTTGGGCAAACTCTGGGGCTTCTCTGATAGTTCAGTTGGTAAAGAATCCACCTGCAATGCAGGAGACCCCAGTTCAATTCCTGGGTCAGGAAGATCCACTGGAGCAGGGGCAGGCTACCCACTCCAGGATTCTTGGGCTTCCCTGGTGTCTGAGCTGGTTAAGAATCTGCCTGCAATGCGGGAGGCCTGGGCTCAATCTTTGTTGGGAAGATCCCCTAGAGAAGGGAAAAGCTACCCACTCCAGTATTCTAGGCTGGAGAATACCTATATAGTCCATGGAGTTGCAAAAAGTCGGACAAGACTTAACCACTGAACGACAACAACAGAATGGGAATTTAAAATAAGTGAAATTAATACAATAAGGGAAGAAGTGGACAGTATACAAGAACTGATGGGGAGTGTAAGCAGGGATAGGAATTCTGAAAAAGAAAGGAAATAGTAGAAGTTGGAAAGCATTGTTACAGAAATGGAGAAGGCTTTTTATGAGTTCCTGAGTACTGGATATGACTGAGGGAAGAATCAGTGAGCTTGAAGATAGGGCAACAGAAACTTCTCAAACTAAATAAGAGGGGGAAAAAAAAGACAAGAAAATAGAAAATATCAAGGAACTGTGGGACAGTTATAAAAGGTGTAACATTTGTATAAAGGGCTGCCAAAAGAAGAAAGAAAGAGAAAGAGGAAATGTATTTAAAGTAGTAAGGGCTGAAGATTTTTATTCTACGTGCATCAAACCAAAGATCCAGAATCTCAGAGAACGCCAAGCAGGATAAATACTCTTGGATAAATACCAGGATAATTAACACCCTTGGATATATCATAGTTAAACTTTAGAAAATCAGAGCCAGAGAGAACCTTTAAAGTAGACAGAGGGGAAAAATCTTACCTGAAGAGAAATTAATGTAACAGTGATAATGGATTTCTCTTCAGAAATCAAGCAAGCAAGAAGAGAGTGCAGTGAAATGACGAATTGACAGGTGCGGGGTGGGGCGGTGGGGGGCGGGGAGGAACTTAGATTTTGTATCCACCAAATTTCTACTTCAAAACTGAAGGAGAAATAAAGACTTTCTAAGATAAAGCTTGGATTTGTCTCCAATAGACCTGCTTTGCAAGAAATGTTAAAAGAAGTTCTTCCCAGAAGGAAAAGGAAAGTGATATAGGATGGAAACTTAGATCTACATAAAGAGTGTTAGAGAAGGAATAAATATAAAGGTAAGGTAAAATATAATATTTTAGTTGTTACTTTTTTATCCTTTAGTGACCTGATTCATTTAGTTCAAAATATATTGCAAAAATACAACTGGTGATAATAATTTATGGGTGAATGAACTGGTATGAGAGCAGTTCTTTATGAGATAGAAGGGAGGAACTGGAAATACTCTCTAATAAGGTACATGCACCAAGCATGAAGAAATACAGCACTATCTGTTTATGAACTTAGGTTAGTTGTCAGTGTAGACTGTAAACTCTGAGGGAACCACTTAAAATCTTTTTTTAAAGAAGTGCATATAGTTGTCATGCTAAAAGAAGAAAAAAATGGAACTATACAAAATACTCAAAACAGAAAAGGTGAAAAAAAATCATTTAAAAGAGTAGATTACCAAAAAAAAAAAGAGAGAGAGAGAAAGAATGAGGGCAATGAATGGAAAACAGTTACAAATATAGTAGCAATTATTCAAATATATCAATAATCACTTTAAATATTAATGGCCAAAATGCAATTAAAAGAGACTCTCAGGATAGATTAAAAAAATAAGCCCCAACGATATTGTCTCTAGGAGACCCAGGTTTGATTTCTGGGTCCAGAAGGTCCCTTGGAGAAGGAAATGGCAACCCACTCCAGTGTTCTTGCCTGGAAAATCCCATGGACGGGGGAGCCTGGCAGGCTACAGTCCACAGGGTTGCAACAGTCAGACACAACTTAGCAACTAAACCACCACCACATATTGTCTGTAAGAAACTCATTGTAATTACAAAGATACTTTAATTAATAGAGACAAAAAAAATGATAAACTATGCTGACACAAAGCAAAAACAGCTAGAATAGCTATGCTAATGCCATGCAAAATAGACTTCAGAACAAGGAAAGTTATTAAGAGATAAAGAAAAGGTGTTACATCATGTTAAAAGAAGTCAATTCTTCAAAAAGACATAATCTTTAGCGTACATGCATCTAACAACAGAACATTAAAATGTGTAAGGCAGAAACTGATAAAATTGCAAGGAGAGAGATACAAATCCACTATTGTAGCACTAAACACAGCTCTTTCAGTAACTGATAGATGCAGGAGGCAGAAAATCAGTAAGGATGAATTGAACAGTATCATCAATCCACTAGATGTAATTAATTTTATAAAATACTACATCCAACAATGTAGAATAATACTGTCTTCTCAAGCTGATATGAAATGTTCACCAGATAGTCCACATTCTGGGTAAAAAAAAAAACCTCACACCTCAAAAAACTTAAAACAATATAAATTATACAAAATAGATTCTCAAACCAAAAAAATAAAACACTAAAGTAAAAAAATAAAAACAAAAAGATAGCTGAAAAATCCCCCAATATTTAGGTGACACAGGGATCAAAAAAGAATTCTCCAGAGAAATTTTACTTACTTATCACTAAACGAAAATGAATAGAAACATATAATTTATTAAACTGTACGAAATGCAGTAAAAGCAGCATTTAGAGGACATTTATAGCATTAAATGCATATATTAGAAAAAAAGTTCTGAAAACAATCACTTAGAGGAAGAACAACATTAAACCCAAAGCAAAAAAGAAAAGAAATAATCCAAACTACAGCAGAAATTAATGAAACTGAAAAAACAAGAAATCAATAAAATCAAAACTAGTTCTTTGAAAAGAAACAAATTGATAAACCTCTAACTAAGCAACCTTTAAAAAAAGTGAGAGAAGGCACAAATTACTAATATCAGAAGTGAGTGAGGGACTCTTATTACTTATCACATGGACATCTAACTAAGCAACCTTTAAAAAAAGTGAGAGAAGGCACAAATTACTAATATCAGAAGTGAGTGAGGGACTCTTATTACTTATCACATGGACATTGAAAGGATAATCAATAACTATTTGAAACATGATATCAATATCACTTATATGTGGAATTTAAAATACAACGCAAATAAATATATCTATGAAACAAAAAGAACAGACTCACAGTTGCCAAAGGGAGGATGAGGGAGGGAAGGATTGGGAGTCTGGGATTAACAGATGCACAAAATTATATATGGGATGGATAAACAACAAGGTCCTATTTTGTAGCACAGAGAACTATATTCAATATCCTGTGATAAACCATAATGGAAAACAATATGAAAAAGAATATATAGAAATAACAGAGTCACTTTGCTGTACAGCAGAAATTAAGCACAACATTGTAAATAAGAAAAGTGACATATTTGAACAGAGGAATGACATGTTCACTAATGAATTATTTGGCATATATACCAAATTTTGAAATGAACTAATTCAAATATTTCCCAAACCCTTTCACATTCAGCTTTTAATTTATATAACCAAAATACTGCTGAGGATGTGATTTAATGACTAAATAGTTCCCAGCCAGTAAGATTCCCTTATGCATAAACGAGTGCATGGCTAAAATGTAAAGCTGTTATGATTCAAAGGACACCATTAAGAAAGTTAAAAAACAACCACCAATACAAATAAAAAATGGCAAGGGCTTCCCTGTGGCTCAGTGGTAAAGAATCCTCCTGCCAATGCAGGAGACACGGGTTTGATACCTGATGCAGGAAGATTCCCACGTGCTGCAGAGTAACTAAGCCCATGCGCCATAACTATTGAGCCTGTGCCATAAAGCCGGGGAGCTGCAACTACTGAGCCCACAGGCCACAACTACTGAAGCCGGAGAGCCATGGAGTCCCTGCTTTAGCAGAGCCTAGAGCCCGTGTTCCACAAGAAGAGAAGTCACCACAATGAGAAGCCCAAGCACTGCAACTGGAGAGTAGCCCCCCGCTCTCCAGAATTAATAAAGCCCTCACAGCAAAGAAGATCCAGCACAGCCAAAAATAGACTTTTTAAATGCCACTCATATGTGTGATTTTAAAAATCTAGAATATTTAAGAACCATTACAACTCACTTATAAAAGACACATAGCCCCATTTTTTTTAAATGGGCAAATGTTTCTCCAAAGAAACATTAAGCACATGAAAGGATACACAACATTAGCCATCAGAGCAATACAAATCAATACCACAATGAGATAGCATTTCACATTTCATAGGATAGTTATAAAAAAAGACAGATGATAAATATTTGTGAGGGTGTGGAGAAATTGGAACATTCACATACTGCTGGCAGGAATGTAAAAAGGGGCAGTCACTTTGGAAAAAATTCTTGCGGGTATTCAGTGAAACAGAGAGTTTACCATATGGCCCAGCAATTTCACTTCTAGGTATACACTCAAAAGATATAAAAGGGTATATTCACACAACACCCTACACATGAATGTTCACAGCGATGTTCCCCATAATGGCAGAAAAGTGGACACAACACAAAAGTCTATCAACTGAGGAATGGTCTATATAATGGAATATTATTCAGCAATAAAAAATCAGGGGCTGATACATGCTACACCATGGATGGACCCTGAAAACATTACACTGAGAAGCCTGACACAAAAAATCACACACTGCATAATTCCATCTAAATTAAATGTTCAAAATAAGTAAATCCACAGAAATAAAGAAATAGTGTTTGCCTAGGCCTTAGGGCTTAGGGGAAATAGGGGTTGTCTGCTAATGAGTAAGGTATTTATTTGGGGGGAATGATGTAAAGCTTCTAAAATTGTGTTGCTGTTGCAGCCTTCTGTAAATATTCTAAAAGACGCCAAATTTCACACCATAAAGTGTGACTTGTAAGTGAACTATATTTCAATAAAGCTGTTACAGTGATATAAAGACTGCATTATGTATCACCAAAATACAAAGTAAGTCCCCATAATTGTGCAGACTCTTGTTCACTCACTTTAAAAGACCCAAACTAGGGCAATGAAACTCCAGAGGAATTCTATGAGTTAATGTTTGACATACTATGACATATTGAAATATTCATGAGGATTTCCATGTTTATTTTTTTAAAGTCACCTAAAGTTTAATAAAATATTCAAAAGTGTCAGAAAAAAATCATAAGTCAGGGAGAAGGTAACACAGGGAGGTTATCAAGTTGAAAATAAATGTAAAAGTTTTGATTACATGAATCTACATCCTGAATATGAAATTGGACCCAAATTTATTATTGAAGTCCAAAATAACATCAAATTAAAACAGCTCAGTTAACAACACCTTTTTGGAAAGCAGCAATTTTTGAAAAAACAAAATAACAAGAAATAAATGTTTTGCAGTCATGAATCATCCCAATTTCTAGACTGAAAATTAAAAACTCAGATTCCATGTCATAGGTATTGGAATGCCTCTCCTCCTCCTGGCAAGAGTGGATTCCAGGAAGTGACAGATGCATAAGGGTAAAATTCATAAGAATCCAAAAGTATTTTTAAAAGGCTACTGTCCTTATTGACTCTGAATATAATTCTGAACCGTATACAATAGACAAATTCAAATCAGCACAACCCGCAGGCAAAGTAACCAATAATCATGAAAAATTCAGAACTATGTCCAATGATATTTCACTGGTGTGTATCTAAAATTTATGAGGCTTGGAAAGATGCATGCACTGCACTGTTTGCAGGAGCATCATTTATCATGGCCAGGATATGGTGCAGCCCAAGTGGCCATCAACAGATGAATGGATAAAAATGCGGCATGCATGTGCAGTGGACTACTACTAAGCCGTAGAAAGGACACTTTGCCCCTTGCAGCAACATGGATGGACTGGGAGGGTATTGTGCCAGGTGGAATCCGTCAGGCAGAGAAAGACAAACATAAACAGCAAACAGTTGGACACAATTGAGCAACTGAACTGAACTGAATATGATATCACTTAAATTTTGAAATTTTAAAAATACAACAAACTAATGAATATAGCAACAAAAAAAGGAGTCTTAGATATAGAGAACAAATTGGTGGTTACCAGTGGGGAGAGAAAGGGGGAGAGGGACAAGACAGGGGTAGGGAATAGGTACAAGCTATTATGTATAAAAATAAGCTACAAGGATATATTGCACAAGACAGGAAATATAGCCAACATTCTAGAGTAACTATAGCTGGAGTAAAAACCTTGTAAAAAAGTTGCAAATTACTACACTGGACACCTGTCACTTATATAATATTGTATGTCAACTATATGTCAAGAAAAAGTTTTTTGAAAATTTAGAAAAATAAAATCCATCAGGCTTTTGATATAAAACTTTCCACAGGCATTCGAAACCAAAAACAAAGACATTTTGCATTTGTCAAAAAGGTGTCTAACTGTCCTTTACACCCATTTATTTCAACCCTCAGTTCACAGGACTATCACTTACCAGAAAACACTCTCCTCAGCGCTTCCAAGGTGACTGAGGCATCGTGCTTTTAAGGTGCCTGAGATGTCTATTTCTGCTTTATTGACTATGCCAAAACCTTTGACTGTGTGGATCACAATAAACTGTGGAAAATTATGAAAGAGATGGGAATACAAGACTACCTGACCTGCCTCTTGAGAAATCTGTATGCAGGTCAGGAAGCAACAGAACTGGACGTGGAACAACAGACTGGTTCCAAATAGGAAAAGGAGTACGTCAAGGCTGTATATTGTCACCCTGCTTATTTAACTTCTATGCAGAATACATCATGAGAAACACTGGACTGGAAGAAACAGAAGCTGGAATCAAGATTGCCAGGAGAAATATCAATAACCTCAGATATGCAGATGACAACACCCTTATGGCAGAAAGTGAAGAGGAGCTAAAAAGCCTCTTGATGAAAGTGAAAGAGGAGAGTGAAAAAGTTGGCTTACAGCTCAACATTCAGAAAACGAAGATCATGGCATCCGGTCCCATCACTCCATGGGAAATAGATGGGGAAACAGAGGAAACAGTGTCAGACTTTATTTTTGGGGGCTCCAAAATCACTGCAGATGGTGGCTGCAGCCATGAAATTAAAAGACGCTTACTCCTTGGAAGAAAAGTTATGACCAACCTAGATAGCATATTCAAAAGCAGAGACATGACTTTGCCGACTAAGGTCCGTCTAGTCAAGGCTATGGTTTTTCCTGTGGTCATGCATGGATGTGAGAGTTGGACTGTGAAGAAGGCTGAGCGCCGAAGAATTGATGCTTTTGAACTGTGGTGTTGGAGAAGACTCTTGAGAGTCCCTTGGACTGCAAGGAGATCCAACCAGTCCATTCTGAAGGAGATCAACCCTGGGATTTCTTTGGAAGGAATGATGCTAAAGCTGAAACTCCGGTACTTTGTCCCCCTCATGCGAAGAGTTGACTCATTGGAAAAGACTTTGATGCTGGGAGGGATTGGGGGCAGGAGGAGAAGGGGACGACCAAGGATGAGATGGCTGGATGGCATCTCGGACTCGATGGGCACAACTCTGAGTGAACTCCGGGAGCTGGTGATGGACAGGGACACCTGGCATGCTGTGATTCATGGGGTCACAAAGAGTCGGACACGACTGAGCGACTGAACTGAAGGTGAAGGTGAAGGTGAAGTCGCTCAGTCGTGTCCGACTCTTTGTGACCCCTGGACTGTAACCTACTAGGCTTATCCATCTGTGGGATTCTCCAGGCAAGAATACTGGAGTGGATTGCCATTTCCTTCTCCAAGGGATCTTCTCGACCCAGGGATTGAACCCGGGTCTCCCGCATTGGAGGCAGACGCTTTAACCTCTGAGCCACCAGGGAAGCCTAGACTGAACTGAAGTGTCCTCAGCCAAGATGTGACTACTTAAAGTGGTGAAGGAGGAGAGGCTTAAACTGGCTTAAAACTCAACATTCAGAAAACTAAGATCATGGCATCTGGTCCCATCACTTCATGGCAATAGATGGAGAAACAGTGGAAACAGTGACAGACTTTATTTTGGGGGCTTCAAAATCACCGCAGTTGGTGACTGCAGCCATGAACTTAAAGACGCTTGCTCCTTGGGAGAAAAGTTATGACCAACCTAGACAGCATATTCGGAGAAGGCAATGGCACCCCACTCCAGTACTCTTGCCTGGAAAATCCCATGGACAGAGGAGCCTGGTAGGCTGCAGTCCATGGGGTCTCGAAGAGTTGCACATCACTGAGCGACTTCACTTTCACTTTTCACTTTCACGCATTCGAGAAGGAAATGACAACCCACTCCAGTGTTCTTGCCTGGAGAATCCCAGGGACGGGGGAGCCTGGTGGGCTGCCATCTATGGAGTGGCACAGAGTCGGACATGACTGAAGTGACTTAGCAGCAGTAGCAGACAGCATATTAAAAAGCAGAGACATTACTTTGCCGAAAAGGTCTATCTAGTTAAAGCTATGGTTTTTCCAGTGGTCATGTATAGATGTGAGTTGGACCATAAAGAAGGCTGAGCACTGAAGAATTTATGCTTTTCAACTGCACTGTTGGAGAAGACTCTTGAGAGTCCCTTGGACTGCAAGGAAATCCAACCAGTCAATCCGAAAGGAAATCAGTCCTGAATATTCATTGGCAAGACTGATGCTGAAGCTGAAGCTCCAATACTTTGGCCACCTGATGCGAAAAACCAACTCATTGGAAAAGACCCTAATGCTGGGAAAGATTGAAGGTGGGAGGAGAAGGGGACGACAGAGGATGAAATGATTGGACTGCATCACCAACTATGGACATGAGTTTGAGTAAACTCCGGGAGTTGGTAGTGGACAGGGAGGCCTGACGTGTGGCAGTCCATGGGGTCGCACGACTGAGCACCTGTACTGAGCTCAGCTTCCGGCGGCCTGAGCCACCGGACCAAAAAGCGCGGGCAACGCAGACCACGCCCCATCAAGGCCCGCTGCCACTGGCGCTGTGTCCAACCAGGGCTCCTGGCTGGGGCAAGCCCCGCCCACACCCAGGAGAGCCGCCCGGTGCCTCAGCCACCGCCGGCGCCATTTTGAGCTTCCCTTGTCACGCTGAGGCAGGCGGGTGTGTCAAGTGGGAAGGCGGGGCTGGAGCGGGGGCCCAGCACGCTCTCCCCAGCCAGACTGTGCCATCTGAAAGTAACATTAAGCACTACTGATTTGTGCTGGGCACTATGCTGAGTACTTTCTGTGCACAATCGCCTGAAATCTCCACAGCCGTCTTGGAACCTGGAAGGTGAGTCAGTTAGTCCTTTGGATGCATTAACAAATAATAATATGAAATGAATGAGAGACTACACCCCGGTAGAGTAATCTGAGTAGGCAGGACCCCTCGTTGAGTAATAGAAGTGGACAGAGCTTGGAGAATATTAAAATTAATTAAAATTAATCCTACCTGCATGAACCTGGAGTCTCACGGCAGTGCATGCTGCGTGGCTGCGTCGTGACCCCATGGGCGGTAGCCCACCAGGCTCCTCTGTCCGTGGGATTGATTCCCCAGGCAAGACTACTGAGTGGGTTGCCAAGCCCTCCAGGGAATATTCCCGACCCAGGGATCGAACCCTCGCCTCTTAGGTCTCCTGCATTGGCAGGTGGGTTCTCTACCATTAGCGCCACTTGGGAAGCCCTTTACCACGATGAGGGTGCTTCTTTCTGGAAAATATGGGGCGGGAAAAGTACCTAATGATCGCACTGTGAATGAGGTGCCTCATTTTTTTTTAATTAATAAACTTTATTTTGAGATGATTGTCAATTCCCACACGGTTGTGAGAATTAATAGAAAGGGATCCCATGCATCCTTGATCCAGTTTCCCTTAATGTTAACGTCTTGAGAAACAGTAGTTTATTTACAATGTCACAACCTGGATATTGACATCAATCTAGTCAAGATAAAGAATTGATCCATGACCACAAGGATCCATCATATCCATTTTATTCCCACGTCATTTCCGTTCTCCATGCAGCTTTTCCTTAACCCCTGGGTTACACTCCATTATTTTCCATCTCTAGTTGCAAGAATGTTGTGTACACTTTACTTCTAGATTTAACTATTAAATTGTTTTTATTTAAGTTGCTAAGTAATGTCTGACTCTTTTGTGACTCCATAGACTGTAGCCCGCCAGGCTCCTCTGTCCATGGGATTTCCCAGGCAAGAATACTTCTTCAGGGCATCTTCCCCACCTAGCAATGAAACCCGCATCTCCTGCATTAGCAAGTAGATTCTTTACCACTGAGCCACCAAGGAATAAATGTGTGAAAAAGATGAGCATCACACATCTATTTTGTTTTCCTCTGTTCAGAATCTGTGTATAATTCTATGGTTGCTGAATAAAAGTTTTTAAAGTACATTGCCAAAGAAAAAGAATGTTGTGTAAATATACCATACAGTCCTTTTGAGATGTGTGCTTTTCACTCACATAATTCTTTGAAGATTCATCCAGGATGTCAGGTATATAAATAGTCTTTATGGCTCATACTGTTCCGTAGTATTGATGTTCTCTGGTTAGTTTAGCATTTCGCCCACTGAAGGACATCTCAGTTCTTTCTAGTTTTAGCTATTATGAGTAAAGCTGCTATAAACATCCATGTACAAGGTTTTTGTGTAAGCACAAGTCTTCATGTCTCTGGGGGCTGTGGGGAAGAGATGCTCAATTGCCAGGGCTTGTTTATTTTACCTGTAAGAAGTTGCCAGACTGGTTCCTGGATTGGAAATAAAATACACCATCTTATATTCTGCCAGCAATCTATGAATGATTCGCATCCTCTTCCACCTCACAAAAAGTTGGTGTTCTCACTACTGTTTTTAGCCATTCTGATAAATAATGGTATCTCATTGTGGTTTTCATCCCTGATGGCCAATGAATGTGGAAAACTTTTTTTCTTCTCTGTAAATTCCTCATTGATGAAATGACTCTTGTCATCTACCATCTTTAAAATTGGTTTTTTTTTATTGTTGATTTCTGAGTTATTTTATACACAGATAACGTGTATGATGCTGAGTCTTTGAAATCTCCTGAGACTTTATGACCTAAAACATGTAAGATTTTTAAATTAGAAACATCTATGCTTTAAAAGAATCTGTACTTGTCTGTTCTTCAATGTAATGTTTGATATGCCTTTAGACAGTGTTGCTTTATTGCATGTTTGTTGCTAAGTTTTCTCTCAATCTACAGTTTATTTCTTCCTCTTAACAAGGTCATTCATGGATCAATATATTTTAATTTTGATGAAGTTCAGTTTATCAGTTTTTCCTTTTAAGGATTATGCCTCTGCCTATCCTCAGATCTTGATGATTTTCTTCTGTGATTTTTTTCCCCAAAAGTTTTATAGTATTATATTTATATCTGTGATCTATTTTTTTAATCTGTACCATGTCTTCATTGTGGCATATGGGATCTAGTTCCCTGACCAAGGATTGAACCCAGGCCCCCTGCACAGGGAAGTCCCTGTAATACATTTTTTATTACTTTTTGTGTAACATGTGAACTTAGGTTATAGGTTTGTTTTTTTTTTTTTTTTTGTCTTTTGATGTCCAATTGCTCCAGCATCATTTCTAGAAAAGGAACATCTTTCATCTACTAATTGCTTTTGGCCCTTCATCAAAAATCAGCTGGGAATATTAGTATAGATCTATTTCTGAGTTATCTGTCATTTTCCATTAATCTCTGCATCTGTTCTGTCAATTCCACAAAATCTTGATTACTATACCTATAAAATAAGTTGTGAAATCAGGTAACTGATTCCTCCAATTTTCTTCTGTAAAAAATTTTGTTTTAGCAATTCCAGTTCCTTTGCTTTTCCATATAAATACTGTAATGATCTAATTTGTAACTATAAAAATCTTTCTGGGTTTTGATAGAAATTACATTAGACCTATAAATCAACCACAGGAAATTGATGTTTTACCAGGTTGACTCTTGAAGTGGCTGGCATTTGAATTCATGACCACAGTAATACCACTTCATTTATCTACATCTTTGATTTCTTTCCGTGTTATGTGGGTTTTCAGCATGCACATCCTGAGTATATTTTATTAGAAATACATCTAAGAATTTCTCTTCTTTTCAGCTGTTGTGTTATTTTTAATTTTGTCCGTATGTTCATTGCTGTTGTTAAAATTAAATACCAAGTGGAGACTGAACTTGAAAATTCTCTTGAGTAGACAAAACCTATTAAGCCACTTAACTGAAACTTAGCTTATCCTGCTGTGTAACCAAAACTCAGCTTGGATTGTTTCTTGTAAATGCACCAAAACTCAACTTGGATTGTTTCTTGTAAATGCCTCTGAAAATCATAAAACAAACTGTTTTTCAAAATTGTAATAAGATAACAACTTTCTAATCTCCTGTCGTTAGGAAAAACCCCAATGCTGTAACCAGCCTTTGTAAAGAATAAACAGCTTCTGTCTGTATTTTCACTGTATAAGCAATTGTAAAAGTGTAGCTTCATTCCACTGTGAGTCTGCTGTCAGCTCACAAGCTGTTCTTATGCGCCAGATAAACTGATCCCACCTCCTAATTACTGCTTTATTGATACAGTGATTTTATTTGTTATTTCTGGATTTTTAATAGTATATTGAAATATAATTGATTCCTTTAAGTTTTTGCCATATCTTGTAAACTACTAAAATCATTTATTCTAGAGTTTTATTTTCTGGGTTGTTGGGGTTTTGTTTGTTTTGTGGGGTTTGTTTTATTTTGATTCCTTGGGATTTTCCTCTATAGACAAGTGTTTGGTGAATAAAGCACTTTTATTCTTTTCTGTCATCTGAGAATGTTTCTATTTCCCATCCATTCCTAAGGATATTTTCACAAGATGGAGGATTCTGGGTTGACAGTTCTTATCTTTGAAGAATTGATGCTTTTGAACTGTGGTGTTGGAGAAGATTCTTGAGAGTCCCTTGGACTGCAAGGACATCCAACCAGTCCATCCTAAAGGAAATCAGTCCTGGGTGTTCATTGGAAGGACTGATGTTGAAACTGAAACTGCAATATTTTGGCCACCTGATATGAAGAGCTAACTCATTTGAAAAGACCCTGATGTTGGGAAAGATTGAAGGCAGGAGAAGAAGAGGACGACAGAGGATGAGATGGTTGGATGCCATCACCGACTCAATGGACATGAGTTTGAGTGAACTCCAGGAATTGGTGATGGACAGGGCGTGCTGTGGTTCATGGGGCGTGCTGCGGTTCATGGGGTCACAAAGAGTCGGACACAACTGAGCGACTGAACTGAACTGAGTACTCAAGAAATGGTGTGCCACTTTCTTCTGGCTCAAATGATTTTTGCTGAGAAATTCTGTTATATTTAGATTGTTTTTCACTGATAGCATGTCATTTCTCTCCCACTGCTTTCCAGATTCTTTTCTTTGTCATTGGTTCTTAGAAATCTGACCACACTGTGTCTTAGTGTGTCGTTCTTAGGTTTGTTCAGCTTGAAGTTCACTCGACTTCTTAAATCTATAGGCCTGTGACTTTTGTCAAATTTGAGAACTTTTTGGCCATTATTTTTTCAAATATTTCATCCCTGCATTTTTTTTTTCCTTCTGAGACTCTGGTAATGAGACTGTGTTTATTTTTGTTCAGTCTGCTGTCTTTCTGTTGTTCAGATGAGGTTATTTCTGGTGGTATAGCTCAGTGGTAGAACATTCGACTGTAGACAGGGTAATTGTTCTGTCTTCAGAGTCATTGATACTTCCCTGTGTCTCCTATATGCTAGTCTTAAACCTGGCCATTAATTCCTTTTAATATTTCATTATTGTATTTTTCAGTTCTAAACTTTTCATTTGATTCATTATATCTTCTCTTTCTTTGCCAAACTTTTCTATTTTTTTCATTGATTTCAAGTATATATGATGGCTGCCTTAAAATCATTGTCAGATAATTCAACATCTCTGTTACATCAGTGTTGGCATCTACTGATTGTCATTGTTCAGTCCATTTGAGATCATCCTAGTTCTTGATATGATGAGTCATTATCTATTGAAACCTGGACATTTTGAGTATTGTAAGACTCTGGATCTTATTTAAATGTTTTGTTTAAGCTGGATTTTATGACCCTGCTCAAGGAGGAGAGGGTCTTGCCTCATGACTGCCAGGTGAGTGTGAAATCTATCTCCCCGTTGGCCTCCATTAACCCTGAAGGGCTGAGGTTCCCCTCACTGCTGGTCAGGATGGGGCAGGAACATAAAGTTCCAGCTCCCCACAGGACTCCAGTGCTACCTTGATGGGAGGGAGGGGTATGAATGCCTCAGTGCTCCCCATGTGACCTCACTGACATCACAGGTAGGGAGAGTGGCCTCAGTAACACTGAGTGGTGGTCAGAGCCTCCTCTGACATCACCCCAGCAGGGAGAGGGTAGCCACCTCTTGACAGCTGGGTGGGGTTGGAAGTCCAGGCTCTTTCCAGACTCCACCAGCACTGAGGAGTAGAGGGCTTCCTCATCACCCAGCAGGGATGAAAGTCCTGACTCCCTACTCAGGACACCCCGATGCCCTTGCCCCACCGGAGGGGAGTTGGGACACTCATTACAGCCTGGAGAGAGTGGAAGTCAGATTATTGAGTTGGTCTTTGCAGGCGTGTGTGGGTGGCTTATTCAGACTAATTTATCTCTGGTTTCTACTTTGTGCCTGGATTACTGCCCTTGACCCTGAGATACAGATGAGAAGCAGACCAGTCAACTGGCTTCTTTGAAATGTGGCCAGACATTTTCACTGTCTGAGAACAATGAAGGGGAAGGGTCAGAAGGAAGAAACGGCTTGCAACCCACAGTAAGCACTATAAATTACTAATCCCTATTAATGTTCATGGGATCTGAAAGTCGGAGGCCTTCGAGACTGAGATTCTGCAACTTGGAACAGTGAGACAGGTAAACCGATTGCAGGAGACAGAACATGAATGGACCATCTTAATTATTTTAGGCCGCATGTTTTGCTACTTGCTAATATTGAAACACCTCCAGGAGATACTCGACCAGAGTAGCATTACCACCAGTTTCACGTGGGGATGGGATTCTAGCAAGACTTCTGAACTGCTTTCAGGCATGGGGGTCTCCACCCTGGAGAAGGAGGAGGTGGACAGTGAGAACATCCCCCAGGAGCTGCTTTCAAACCTGGGCCACCCACAGAGCCCCCCACGAAAACGGCTGAAAAGCAAAGGGAATGACAAGGACTTTGTGATTGTCCGCAGACCTAAGCTAAACCGAGAGAACTTTCCAGGTGTTTCTTGGGACTCCCTTCCAGACGAGCTGCTTTTAGGAATCTTTTCCTGTCTGTGCCTCCCTGAACTCTTGAAAGTCTCCAGTGTTTGTAAGAGATGGTATCATCTAGCGACTCTCACTGTGAGAACGCAGGAGCCCTTGTCCTTCCATTCACAGGTGTGCTAGAAATAAGACACTCCAGGTTTGACGAGTCTCTCTGGCAGACTGTAGACCTCGTGGGCAGAAATCTCTACCCAGATGTGGTCGGTCGGCTTTTGTCCCGAGGGGTGGTTGCCTTCCGCTGTCCATGATCATTTATGGACCAACGGTTAGTTGAACATTTCAGCCCTTTTAGTCTACAGCACCTGGACCTGTCAACTTTGGACACGACTGAGCGACTAATATTTTATTAATATATATTAATGTTCACTGATTCCTAAAATGTTGACATGCACTCTTGCCACCTCCTGCTTGACCACGTCCAATTGACCTTGATTCATGGACCTAACATTCCAGGTTCCTACGCAATATTGTTCTTTACAAGCACTGGACTTCCACACATCCACAACTGAGTGATGTTTCCGCTTTAGCCCAGCCTCCTCATTCTTTATGGAGCTGCTTCTCCGCTCTTCCTCAGTAGTCTATTGAACACCTACCGACCTGGGAGCTCACCTTACAGTGTCATAATATCTTTTTGCCTTTTCATTTTGTTCATGGGATTCTCAAGGCAAGAATACTGAAGTGGTTTTGCCATTCACTTTCTCAAGTGGATCACATTTTGTCAGGCCCTGACTAGCAGGGACATGCCCTTCAGCTGCTCCACATAGCCAGACAACACGCCTGGCATCCTGGTTGTCCCACTGCTGGTCCTTGTTAAGCATGTAAACTTAGAACTGAATAAATAACATGTGCTGGCAAACCCTGCCGAGGATAGCAGCCGTGAACATGAGCTTTGGAATCAGATAGCCCTGGGTGCAAATTCTAGCTCTTCCACTAATTAGCTGTGTGACCCTGGGTAAGTTATTTAACTTCTCTGAACCTCATCTATAAAAGGAGAATTGTTAATGTAACATATTTTGGTTTCCAAGTATGAACAAATAGCTGTCTGCTGCTATTTTTGCTACTTAGGACCCCATCATTACACTTTGGGATGGTTTGTTACACAGCAGTGGGAGGATATGGATTTTATCCTCTCATATTACAGACTGAACAAAATGGGATTTTCCTGACATTATAGAGCCAGAATTCAGTCTCTTTCCGCTACACCATCAGGGCGCAGCCCCTTCGGACATCCCCAGCCCCATGAAGCAGGGCCAGTTTGAGCTTTGGAATCAGATAGCCCTGGGTGCAAATTCTAGCTCTTCCACTAATTAGCTGTGTGACCCTGGGTAAGTTATTTAACTTCTCTGAACCTCATCTATAAAAGGAGAATTGTTAATGTAACATATTTTGGTTTCCAAGTATGAACAAATAGCTGTCTGCTGCTATTTTTGCTACTTAGGACCCCATCATTACACTTTGGGATGGTTTGTTACACAGCAGTGGGAGGATATGGATTTTATCCTCTCATATTACAGACTGAACAAAATGGGATTTTCCTGACATTATAGAGCCAGAATTCAGTCTCTTTCCGCTACACCATCAGGGCGCAGCCCCTTCGGACATCCCCAGCCCCATGAAGCAGGGCCAGTTATTGATAATACGAAGGGCAGGTTCCATTTGTGAGACTTCCAGCCCACTCACTAATGACTCGGTTTTCATATCAATAAAATGGGGTCACGGCACCTCTTGGATTATATTACTTTTCAGGTGGGGATTCTGCCAATGAGACTTTGGTACTGGCCTTCCTCCCTTGTGAACTCAGAAACTGAGACACCTTCCCCTGTCTCCTTAGGGGTGCACTGGAGACAGTGTCCCTGGAGGCCAGCAGACACACACGGTCCACAGCCGCAGAGCCCTCCTCCTGAAGACTGGGGGGCTATTGGAGGCTGGAGGGTGTGGGTGGGGGTGCCAGGCTTGGAGGAGACAACATACACAGTGAGTGAGACCAGGCCCCTGGCTGGAGCGGATGCAGTCCCGGGGAGGAGGAGGGTGTTTGGGCCTGTGTCCTGTAGGCGTAACCCCCTGTGGTTCTAAAGGCCACCCTGCGGCTGCCTCTTGGAGCTGAACTTGTGCAGGCGAGGCTTCTGCTAACCAGGGGTGGCCGAGGGGGAGTGGGATGAGGTGAGGGCTTTCCTCTCTTCTGGAGCTCTGAGAGTTTCTAAAGAGCCAGAAGCTCAGAAGATGCTGGCATTGTAGCCCACCACCTCCCCAAGTGGGTTGGGGAGGCAGGCGGAAACGCCCCCCAGGTGTCCCTGGGTCGTCTACTGCCTCTTTGTTCAGTCAATACATCTGAGCCTGCGATCAAGACTGTTCATCTCACCACTGTGATTTGAGCAAGTGACCTCACCTCGCTGAGCCTCAGTTTCCTCATCTGTAAAATGAGGATGAAAATAATACCACTTTCATAGCTCTTCCAGAATTTATTGAGTAAACAAGTAAGGCCCTCTTATTCCTGTTGATGCTCTCCTCCATTCCACCCCCTCTCCATCCCCTCAGCCCAGGAGACCCCCTGTCTGTCTACCCACAGGCCCCAGCCCTGCTGGTTTTTGGGGTTGTGCAGGGAAAATAGTAAAAGCCACAGTTGAAACCAGCAAGATATAGTCTCTGTGACCTTGGACAAGACACTGGCCCTCTCTGGGTCTCAGTTTCTCCATCTACGGAAGGACAAGAGCTGTGCTATAAAAAGGGAAAGACAGCTGTGCCTGGTGCATCTGTGAAGTGCCAACTGTGTGCTCCACACTTCACCTGCATCCCAGCAACCCTAGGGGGCTTCCCAGCAGCAGCAGCAGCTGCACTGTACCGGAAGAGAGGTTCAGAGAGGTGGGGTGATGTGTCCACGGTCACACAGCCAGGAGTAGGGGTTCTGGGCTTGAGGCCCCACGCTTTCCTGTCTGAGGAGCTTGGGCCCCTGGGAAAGCAGGGCTAACTCTGGAGGGGCTTCGTCTTGCCCTCCTTCCCAGTGCCCACTGGGAGGTGCACCCTGGAGGAGCAGCCGCCACCCTGCCTCCACCAGGCTCAGCACAAAGCAGGGGCGGAAATGAGGTGGAAAAACCAGGAGAGTTGGCCTGGGAGGGGAGGGTACTCAGGAATCAGCGCTGGCTCTCTGGGGCTGCAGCACAAAGAGCTGAAACAAGATTCCATTCCTGTGAATGTGTGAGGACCTACTGTGTGCCTGGCACTGAGTGGGGCCAGAGGGTGGGTGGGAGAGTTAGGAGCCGTCCCCGCCCCCAGAGAGCTCACTCTCCATCACACAAGCCCTCCAAAGCATACTTACATGGGACGCTCACTGTGTCCCTTCACTCTCACCACCACGGAGCTACGGGTGCTGTTATCACCCTCAAGGAATGTGTCTGGAAAATGAAGCCCAGAGAAGGAAAGTGATTTGTCCAAGTTCACACAGCTAGTCTATGTGGAAGTAGAGAATTACAATTCTTTCCTCTGAATCATACAATTTATTATCAGGTATTGACCTTTTAAAGACAAAACAATCCTTTTGGTCTCCAAACATATTTAGTTTTCTATTTATTAACGTGGCCTCATTAATCTTTCTCTTTCGCTAGTGTTTGCTTGGTATAACTTCCAAAATTTTTAATAAAAAATACATATGTGTACTTATATGTAGACGTGTCTTACATGATTTATCTAATCTGGATAAAAGCTTTTAAGCTCTCATAGCAAGCCCATTTAAATTTAGTATAAGTGAGTATTTTTATAATCATTTATTTCTACTATATCTTTACATACTTGTATTTATTTCTACTGTTTTTTTTTTCTATTTGTGCTTATGTCCCTCTGAACAAAAGGAGAAGTCTTCAAATCTGATTGCTGTCTTTCTCAGCCCATGCATTACTTCTGTCTAGTAGATCACTTCATTTTTTTTTTTTAACTCCAAATTTGGAAAATAGTGTCATTTCATTTGGTGAGTACTTCATTTCTGTTCACCAGTCTTCACTGAACATCCCAACATCTCAAGACTTTTATTCTGAGATCATTGCCCCTTTAACTACCTCAGTTTTGTCTTGAAGAGTCATCTTTACTCTTTTCAGTTACCTGAATATACATTCAGGCCTATAGTTCTACACAGACCTTTTGAATCTTAGCACATGAAGGCGTTTCAGTAACTTTTGGGTCTACTTTCGCTGGTTGTTTTTATGGAGTAAGAGCAGCTCTTTCTCATCACTCCCTTTGTTTTTCATGAGACACACCTGGATGTAGCTCTACATGGATTTTTAAAGTGAATAAAAATTTTATTCACATGCTAGGGTTTTCATCTGCCTGTCTGAGGCTGATTTTTTTGTCACATCCAGGAAGTGCTCAGCTGTAATTACTTCCAATGTTTCCTTTCTCCTATTGTCTCTATTTTCTCCTTGGAATAAAATTGGAAGATGAGCAAGGCTTTCCCCCTTCTGTGTTTCATATTGTTTAACCTCTTTATTTAAACATTCCGTTTCTTTGTATACTGAATTGGGAAAAATATGCCAGACCTAATTTTCATTTCTGTTTCTTTCTTGACCTATCTCTAATCTTCTGCTATAGCTCATTAAAGGAGTTTAAAATTTTAACTTCTGTATTTTTCACTTCTAGCAGTTCCAGTTGTTTCCTTTAATAATCTGGCCTTTTCTGATCCCTTGGGTATCTAACTAGACAGGAGAACATAGGTGAGTTTTCAAGGTAAAGGAATTTGACTGTGTTTCTATAAGCTGCTGTAGTCCTTTTATACGGCACAGATTTGTGTCCTGGGAGTGGGGTGTGTCTGTGTGTGAGTTTGTGTGGTGCGATTGTGCATGTGTATTTGTGTGTCTTTCCCCTATATTCCTTTTACGGAGCAAAATTGCAAGTGTCATCTTTCTGTAAAATGTCCCATCATCATTGCTTCGTGGGTATTTGCATTGGGTATACTGAGACGTCATTCTGAGGCTAGCCACCCCATCTAGGGATTGGTGTCTACCACCTGGTGCATACATTTCAGTCCACAGTCAGTGTCTATTCCTGCCAGGACTTAGCTATAAGCCCCCTGGGGCCCCAACATTAGTCCAGTCTAATCCACTTTCCAACTTTCCTCCTGGGGAATCTGCCCTGTGATCATCAGCAGTTTGTGTCTCCCCTGTCGACAGACAGAACAGTTCTTGGCATTTTGTGTCTGAGGGTACAAAAGGAGTGTGTGCAGATTGAGCCCATTGCTTACAGTCCATGGACCAAGGAGGCCCCCTCAGACCAACACATACAAATCTGAAGAATGGTTTTTCTGAAGGGCATTGACATATCCTACTTTAAGTCAATCTTCAGATTTCCACCCTGATTTACATAGGACCTGCCTCATCTGGGCATCCTTCCAGGAGGCCAGTTATCCATTGCCTTCTGGACTGACTGCATGGCCAAGGTATTGGTCACCACCCATGCCTCAGTGAAAAACCCAAACATAGGGGCAAACAGATGCAAAATACAGCCCCATGGAGCTAATTTATTTTTAACTTCTTTGATCAGAGTGATGGTTTTCCAAATAGGAAACTGTTCACCTTGGAACTGTCATCCGAAAGTTAATCTGATCTTTGTTGGTTAATCAAGAGCTATTTATAGGGCACCGTCCCAAGTGCCAATAGAATCAGTGGCTCCTCACGTGATCCCAGAGTCTGTCTGGGGATGAGTGCACTTGCCCATGGACATGATGCACAAGTCTGTGCGGCTCCCTAACAGCATATTCCTGTGCAAACCATTGCTATCTTATTAGGAAACTCATCTGGGCATTTCCTTCTGTTAGAGTGTTCCTTTTCCATCACCCGAAATACTATGGTATTTTGGGTTTCAAGGTTATTTAATGTCCTTCAGTTATAGGGCAGAGTCAATTAATGTCTGAGAACAAGAGAATAATTGTTTCTCATGTGGAAATTTTCTGGTCAGTGATCCCAGCAGTGGTCACTGGGAGGGAATCACAGGGTTTTGCCATAGACCCCAGTGTCTATACTCTACATGGGTCTATTCTGTCTGTACCAACACTTCAACTTCTATTTTATACTCTGTAGCCTCTGATGTCTTACTGCTTCCCATTTAACAGTTAGGATTGCTTGAAGAGTGTATTTATATGCCCTTTTTTTATAATGCCAGGCAGGGGAAACATTCTCTAGTCAGACCCAGTGCCCATCACCATAATATATTCAGGTAAAACAGATGGTGGCCACTTCACACAGAGCCTGCATAAAACATTCCAGTTTTCATCCAGACCTTCTGTCTTAATCCTATTAATTCATGCAGTTCTATTATTTTCTCAGTTTAATTATAGGCTTCATGAGGTCCTGTCTTACTCACAGGTTTGGGTACTGCATAGTACATGGCGTTCTTTGTCAAGGAGCCCGAGAAACTTCCCTTCCTCCCTCCCAGTCATTCCACCCACTGACGTGCATAAGGCTTTGGGTCCCTGAGCGGAGGCTTGAGCCAAGATACATTGCCCCTTTGTCAGTCTTTATCTAGGTAACTAGGTAAGTCTGCTCCACTGTCATCCCGGCTGACCCCCTGGTGGGTTTCTCATTGTAATCTCTGCCTCCTGGCTTTTAAAATTACTCCGCACTGGGTTAAATAGAGTGGAAAGACATGTTTGAGAACCCATGTCCCCTTGGTCCACTCATCCTTCGATGGTGTTCCATTAAGACTTTTGTTTAAATCCCTTTAATGCCTGCTTTATTCATCCCATTCTCAAACACCGTGCAGAGATTTCCTTTCTGCAGGGATTTGTGCCTTGATTTTCCTTTCTGCTTCTTGCCATTTTTTTAGTCTCTTTCTTAATTAGCATCTATAAGACTCATAAGGGGAAACAGACAGAAAAATCTAACAAGTCATTTTGGGCTGTTTGATTTGACAGCAGTTAGGTTACACGGCATGCCGATGCAAAAGGGGCGCTTTAATCACAACACTTACCATGCCCTGAGTAAGGATTAAAGTTGCGATTGCCGTAAAACCAGTGCAGCACGGCATGTGTGCAGAGCATTTCAGCTGCTTCACCTGAGGTGCACCACTTGGCATTTATAGGGGCAGTCAGGCAGCCTTTGTCCTCAGGGGAAACAAACTTTGCAGGGCCTTTAATCCAGCTCACAAGGCTGACTGTTCCATCGGGAATAACCTTTGGTGTGTCTGAGTCACACATTGCCTTCTGTGATTGTTCTTTAGTGATGTGTGTGTCCTGTGTCAGACCAGACACACTCTTCCACTCTGCAGCCTTCAAAACCAAAGATGCATCCCCCAGATTAGCCCTTGCACGTTCCATTTCAGCACAGGTTTTTCAGGAAGCCGATGAAAACAACCCAAGAAGGAAATCACTTCAGACTCCACCCCCTGGTGTCAGTGGGTTCTTGGTGTTGCCATCTTCTCACAGGCGGACCTTTTTGATGACCAGACGTTGCCTCTCCCGTCCCACAGCTGAGCTTCGTGAGCACCAAGACCTGACCCCAGCACTTCCTTTCAATTCAGTTTTAGCTATCACAGGTAACAGTAACCCCAGGGACTGCATACTTAACTGTTTTCTTATTATTCTACAATTCCGATACATCCACTGAGGCCCATACCCCAGGAGCTGGGTATATGATCTCTAAACTCTGTTGTTTACTTCTGAGTAGGAGACGGCAGCACAGCTGCTACTCCATACCGTGAAAGACCTAGTGGCCGCCCAAGGATCCAAGGACCCTCACTGCCTCGCCCAGCCTCTCATCCTTTCTCTTCCCAAACCGCATGTCTCAGTGAGTCAGGGCCTTGTAGTAGATCCCTCATTTTTGACACAAAATGCTGTTTCCTCCCTTTTCTGGGCATACAGTAATACGAATCTGATGTTCACCACACCACCTGGAGTTAGCATCAGATACCACAAGTAGGGGACAGAGTCCCCGACAAGACGGTCCCTCCATCAGAAACCATATGCAATTCGGGGATTCCTAGCTGTTAGGGGAAGCACACTGATTGAGACCGCCCACCCTGGCCAGGCATCATAGTAACTATTTGCATGAGTTGTTTTATGACAGGACATCCTGATGAGGAATATGCAACTAAGAAGCCACCACCAACCGGAAGAGTTCGAAAAGGTCGAAAGAAGACACCACGTGTCTGTCCACTTCCCAGAATCCCTCTCGCTAGCATCCATCTTGGCTGAGTGATGCGTGCACCACCAGGAAAGACTCTGAATTAGAGTAATTGGCCAAAGACCACCCAGAAACTAATCCCGTCACCATAAAACCCGAGACTGCAAGCCACGCAGCAGAGCAGTCCTCCTGGTTTCCCTTAGCTGGTGCTCTCCACCTGGGTGACCTTTCCCAATAAAATCTCTTGCTTTGTCAGCAGATGTGTCTCCTCGGACAATTCATTTCTGAGTGTTAGACAAGAACCCAGTTTCAGGCCCTGAAGGGATCCCCCTTCCTGCAACATAGCCACCCACACTTCTGATGGACTAGCTATATATTTAGGGGTTCCTGCAAACCCTGGGGTACAATAATTCCTGTGAAATAATTCCTACAATTAAGAGAAGCACTCTCTTTACACTTACAGTTTTATTATAAAGGATACACCCAGGTGAGGTCTAAGAGAGTTCTGGATGCAGACCTTTTATGCCCCTTCCTGTGGAGCCCTAACACATCCACCTCCTGCCATGTCTATGTGTTCACCATCTTCCAAGTTCCACTGATCCCAGGCATCCAGAGATTTTATTGGTGTTTTATTAGGATGTTTTATTATGTAGGCTTATGGACAGGGACTTCCCTGTAGCTCAAATGGTAAAGAATCTACCTGCAATGCAGGAGATCTGGGTTGAATCCCTGGATCAAGAAGATCCCCTGGAGAAGGGAATGGCAACCCACTCCAGGATTCTTGTCTGAAGAATCCCATGGACAGAGAAGCCTGGAGGGCTACAGTCCGTGGAGTCTCAAAAAGTCGGACACGAATGAACGTGCCAGATTATGTGGGCACGATTAATCAAGTCATTGGCCAAGTGAAGTCAAACTCCAGCCCACTTCCCTCTGCCTGGAGGTCAGTTTGGCCTGAAGTTAAAACCATCTAACCCTGCAGCTGGCCTTTCACTCCCGTCCTCCAGCCATTCAGGGATACACAGTGAGCCACCTCTTTGGCATAACAAAGGCTATCTTAGCACACAGGAAGTTTTCAGGGAATTTTGAACTTTGTACTAGTAATCGGGGACAGAGGCCAGACACCATCTTTATTATGCTAGGGTGTGTATGTCCAGACTCATCACGTTGGAAACCTTCAGTGTGTGCAGTAGACTGCATGCTAAGCACACCTCAGGAAACCAGGAAAAATGACAACTGCCATCCCGGAAAACGTTCACCGAGCTCTACATGGACAGAACTGTGTCTCACAATCCCCGTAACTGGGACAATAAGCACTTTGTTTCAAGGACAATCTCGACTCTAGCTGGCTTTTATGTTCCTCTCTTGGTATTTTGATTGATCAGATACAAGAATCTATAACTGCATTTAGCTTTTGAGAAAAAAGAAAAGATTGAAGGGCAGGGATGGAGGCAGCGATAGGGAGTTCTGCTGAGTTGTTCAGCCATCAAACAGGGACCCAGGTCCTGTAGATTAACCCTTCAGTTCCCAGTCCTGTATACTTTCTCTGGGGCTTCTGCTTCCTTGGGACAGACTCTGAACTTCTGCTGTGAACCTGGCATATAAATTATGACTTTAATCCTTGGTTCCAATCCTCCTTGTGCGTCCGCTCACCAGGCCTGAGACTCTGGTAACCCCAGCCCTTGTTCCCCCAAATACTCTAACATTAAATGGATGCCTTCTGAAGGGTGCATCCTTCCTGTCTCTCTCCCCATTTCCAAAGTGCTTTGTTTTTTTTAACATAAATATATATATATATATATATATATATATATACAGGAAGCCTCAGAATTAATCTTCCCCATCTCAGCCAGGGCTGTTGGGCAGCCTTCCTTCCTTTTGCAAAAGCCCAAGGTGAACCCATGCATCATACCCAGTTCTGGAGGAATCTAAGAAAGGAGGACCCTCCGAGGATAAAGGGGGGGGGGGGGGGACTTTTAACTCCAACTTTCACCAACTAAGGTCTAGTATTTTCCTTCAGAAAATGTTGCCAAGAATAGGAAATGCCATTCTGGTGTGGAAAATCAAGTCTCCCATCACTCATGCCACCCCTGGTTTCTGTGTGCTGGGTGCAAAACATGGTCCACAGATCTCCTTCAGGGACTGAGAGCATCAGGGTGGGCACTGGGCTCCTTTCCCCGGGAGGCAGAAGGGGAACTCGGCAGCTGGACAGGGGCCTTGCCACTCACGCACGTCCCTGTCGCACCTGCCAAGGAAGATAGGGTCTGCGGCTCCTTCGGAAGCTTTGGCAAGTGACAAGTTGAGGGAGTGGTATAAAGTCCACGTAAATATAAAATGAGGAGAAGCCTGACTTGAGGATCCTTTTTTTCCTGGCTCCTGTGTGAGATGCATGACATCTTAATAGAATTTAATTGTCCTGCAGGGGTGTTGAAAGTTTTACCCACAAGATAAATGAGACTGCTATATTGCAAAGATCACTTTCCCCCCTGCCTAGACGCAAGAAACCCTTCATCTCTAGATCGCAGATTCCCAGTGGTGCTTGGTGAGACCCTGGCCGTGCACAATTATAAAGGCTCCGCCGAGATTCCAAGAGCAGTTGCCCAGTAGGTTCCATAGGAGGCATCCAAGAACCTTAGGCAGCACCTTAAGAGGGGGAGACATAGAGGGACAGAAGGAAGACACAAAGAGTAGCCAGGCCATGGGAAAAAAGAGGGGAGTGGTGGGTTCCAAAGTCTCCAGTCTGTGCTCCTTCCAGGTGGGGACGGGGGGAGACGTTGGCATAAGGCTGCAGTGAGAGGGGCAGGGGCATCTGCCTCAGTGTCTGCAGAGAGGAACAGGAACTTCCTGCCTCTTTGGCAGATTTTGTGGTATTCTCCATCAGTTGACATGTGACCCAACACTTCTCCAGAGCAGCTGGTGAGAGGCAGAGATGAGGAGTCAGGTCTGACGTGGATCAGCAGGAGTGGACCACAGGGTCCCGGCACAGAGAGGAGTCTCAGAGACCTCCTCTCTCATGCTGAGACAGGGACTCGTGTTTACTTTTCATCAGCTTCCAGAGGTTGCCTGTCCGCTACTCCTAGACAATATCAGCCAAGGATTGCCTGACCCAGAAAAGCACTTAAACTGAAGAGGGCTCACAGCACGTGGCCCCACGACTGTGGAACATTCCAGGTGCAGGGGAAGTGGAGGGGGCAGTGTGGAGCAGGCCCAAAGTGCCGGGCGACCTCAGCAGAGACATGCAGCATGACCCCAGAGTCCAGGTGGTCCTCAATATCCCTTTATTGTGCCCGAGAGGGCGTCAACTGTTTCTCTGAAATTGTCTAGCACAGGTGTGCCCCACACCTCACTCTTCACCTCTGCTGACAGGTGGGACCCCTAACTGGGAGCGGGGGTTGACTTTCTTCTTGTCTCTGCCCCCAGAGCCTCTTTTAGTGCCTGGCACGTGTGTGTGTCTCAGAAGAACTTACAGACGCATGGTCAGATGAGACCAGCAAACTACACTTTCAAGGAACCCCCAGAGGAGGGGAGACCGTGTCTTCATCTTTGGGTTCTAGAGCTGCGCCATCATCCAATATGGGTGCTCCCTAGCCAGATTTGTCTATTTATAACTAACTAATTATAAATAAAATGAACATTCAGTCCACCCATCACACCAGCCACATCTCAGGTGCCTTAGAAGTTATGTGCTAGCAACCGATGTATTCAACAAGGCAGAAAGAATATTTCCATCCTCAAGGAACACCGTGTCTTCCGCAGCGGCTCTGATCTGGGCCCAGGATCTGCTGGTTGAACTCATCTAATTCAAAGCATATCCATCACAGGTGGGATTTCAGCTTGATAATTTGCAGGTGAGCGTGGTGCTTATCTGGAGGGAATAGGGGGGCGTGAGAAGTTGAGGAGGGATCCTCTCTCTCTCTTATCTGAAGACTTGCAACTGTGATCTTGGAGAAGGGCTCTGGCTCTTGGAAGCCCAGGGAAGGCTGAGAATCCAGAAAAAAGAGGCAAGTGATGCTGAGTGAGCCAGCATGGCACCCGCTGGAGTAGGAGAAAGTGAGTGAGCCTCTCTATTAACTCTATCGCTCCAGTTGGTCTCTCTAAAGAATGGCTTGTGGAGTGCATGTATGACTCAAGGAGCAAAGGTGGATGCCAAGGCTCCATGTAGGGAATGAGTCTCAACTGAGGAAAAAGGGTGTAAAATCAGAAAGAAAATGAAACCCCGGAGGGGCTTGTTTGGTGTTTTCCATATTTCAGCCACTTAATAGGAAGAGGTTATTATGTCTACGGGCCTCGAGGGTGTTTGTAATCACCTTTTCCTGCTTTGTTACTGAAGATAATCATTTCCAAGAGACCAATTCTTGCTGCCTTTGCCACTGCCAGACACCAAAGCCTTTGCTTACGTTTGCTTGGCACTCTTGGGAATGAAGCACAAGCGTTACTGGTCGGGGTTTGGGGGTTGAGCTGGGATGAGGCCTTCGGGTGGGATGTGACTCCCTCGCCGACACTGGAACCTGGAGACAGTCCCTCGTGTGCGCTCTGGGTGCTGGGGGAGAAGCAGGCGCTCTCCCTCTGCGCTGCAGGTCTCGCGGCAGCCCCTCCACGAGGGGTTCGGCTTTCCTGTCCTCAGCTTTCCTCCCAGTTTGAGGGGGCTGCTCCCAGGGGTGGGGAAGTTAGAAATGACGTCCCCCCAGCTCCCTCCACAGGCTCCCAGGTCCTCCCACAGAGCTGAGGGGGAGCACACCCTGGAGCACCTTTCTCACCTCCACTCCTCACTCACATCCCGAATCCTGGGGCCAGCCGCCCCTCGAGCCCCTCCACAGCCAGCAGGAATTCTCCAGGATGCTGTGAACAACTGCAGGGCCGGCTGCACACCCCTGTCCTCACAGTCCTGCTGACCCGGTCCCCTGGAAGTGACCTGCCCCAGGACAGCGCCTCTGGGCAGCGGGGCCGGGGGGTCACGGCTCTTCTCAGAAGCCCATGCTCCCACCAGACAGTGCCTGCTCCTGCCCCGCTACACCCCAGCCCGGCCGGCCCTGCCACCTTCCCCCAGGCCAGTCCGGGTCCCCGCCCCCCTATCCCCAGTCCCCCAAGTCTCCAGGACTAACCCTGGCCAGGACTGGGGATTTATGTGACCAACACCTGCTAGAGGACGACCCTGTTGCATCACTTGCAGACCAAGAGAATTTGGACACGTTACTTTACCTTTAATTTTGTGTTCATTCCCTGTAAGGGGCTAGAAAACTTACAAGGTTGTTGTGAGGACTAAGTATGTCCCAAGTAACTAAGGTTGTCACCTCAGGCACAGCACGTGTGAGTCATCCATGGAACTGACCTCTGTTCTCTTCCAGGGGACCCATCACACACCCCTTAATCTGTGACAAATGCTCCCTGTGTTTGGGTGGATTGGTTCATCAGTCCATTGATTTACCGGGGAGGTGGCAGGATACTCACGATCATGCCTCCAATGTTCCCATATGGAGGAGAACAGTATGGCTGGTGGAGGTTGTTGAGGAAAAGGACCTTGAGGCAGAGGAGGAAGGGAAGGCATGGAGGGAGCCAGGAGGAAGGCAGCATCATGATCAGAAACCTCGTGGAGTTGTGGCTGCCTGTTGGCGGCGCCAGTGACACAGAGAGGGCACCTGGTCATAGAGTTTGAGAGCTGAAAAGGGGGCCCTAGAGATTCTAGACCCCCCTCCCTCATTGCAGAGGTGAAGCCATCAAAGTCCTGGAATAGATGGGGACAGAAAGGGGCCCGAAGTGGGGCTACGTAATCCCCATAATCCGGGCCCCGATTGCTGAAACTGGCTGTGGATTTTCAGTTCTTCTTTCCTGTGCCCACCCCCCACCCCCCAACACCGCTGCTGCCCTTGGGCTCTAGAACACTACTTTGCTGACAGCGAAGACTCTGAATGGGAGGGCAACAGTCTGCATGCCATTTGCTTATTACTCTTTTCACCTTTTCATTTTCTCTCTTTTTCGAATCCATAAAGCTTTTCTAGGTAGCTCTTCCCTGTCCCCTCCCCCTTCTCTCTTTTTATTGATTCTCATCCTGGAGGACCTGGTCTCATCCAGGTACCTGAGGTCTTGGGATCGTCTATAAAATCTATACAGACTCCCCTGCAGCCCCGCTTCCTGTACTCCTTAGCATTACCCTGGCTCTTGATTCTGCCCCACCACCCACCAACCTGTCTGCATCAACTCAGTTGTGCTGAGCAACCCAGAGTGCCCGCCTCTACTAAGGCAGGAGGCAGGGCTGGGAGTCAGAAAGACTGGGCCCACCCAGCTGGAGGTACCCCACTCCCACCTCCCACCCCAGTGGAGTCTGGCTTTGCCCTGCCCCCTCCCACCACCACCCCCCCATGGGTATATAGTTCTGCCCTGGGTGCCTCTGACATATGCCATAGTCTTCTCTCCAGCTGTCAAGAAGCTCTCTCCTAGTCTGCTAGAATGAAGGAAGAGATAAAGTGGAAGAGGAAATGGGAGTGGGAAGCAAGCAAACTGCAGAGGGAAAGGCAGAAAAGGCACCTGGGCTCCACTGCCTCCTTTCTTTCTGGCACTTTTAGAAGAACCAGCAAAAACAAGGAGTGCCCTGGGTAGCCAGTATTTCACACAAAGGAGACACAAGAGGTTGGTCGAAGTCCATGCAGACAATGAAGGGTGCCCTGAGAACATCTTCCTGGATTCGACAACCCACTCCACACAAACTTTCAAGGTTGTAGGGCCACACCCTCCAGGGGCTCCTGCATTTGGAGGGCTGTAGCCTCCTGCAAAGCCGCCCGTGCCCAACTCCAGGCTGCACTGTTCACATCATACATGTTTGGAAGAGTCTCCCAGGGTTTATTGGCTATCTTGGTAGTACGGGACCCAACTCTCCTCCTCCAAACCCCTCTAATGCCAACAGGGGGGCGTATCCCCCACTCAGCAGTTGAATGCTAGATCCACTGAAACTGGATATGATGAGACAGCGTGGGATGACCCTGACCCTCCCTCTCCCTCAGGCCTCCTGGGAAAATGATGAAGACAGAGACGGAGCCACCTGGGGTCCGTTCTCATGCAAGCAGGGCAGCTCATCGGGGCCAGTTTTGAACGCTGCCCATGCTTAGTAGTCCTGGCATCAAGACTACCCCCAGGATGCACACGCAGCTTGGAGGGAGCCAGGCCCTGGGCACCCCCACCCCCACCCAGGCTCTGCAGAGCCCTGTGAGGGGCCCAAGTGAAAGCACCATTTTTCAGGCTGAGCTTCGACAGATTTGTCACATGTATGTAAAAACAAAACAAAAAATTGAAGCAAACTCAATGCCATTCTCATTTGAGATAGGGTAAGGGGGGCAGAATACAAATTGCTTATGTTTCTTTAATTTCCAAATTCATAAGTAAAAAACCCATATTTCATTCTATTTTAAATAGCAGTGTTTTCTGTTACCTGTTCACATTGGAGTATTTAGGCCATAAACCTTATTGGTTTTTGTTTTTTTTTTCAACCACTGCGAAATCTTTTTAAAAAATTGAAAAACAGAGGCAAGCAAGACTGGTGGGGAATGTTAAGCAAAAGATTATTGGGGAGGAAAACTTAAGTTAAGAATTAACTTTCCACCGTGTGGGTCTCCTGATGAACCGGGTGAGTAGGGCTGGGGGGACGGGGTTATTTACCATGCCCACCTGTGTCATCAGACCTCCCACTCCTCAGAGCGCCCAGAAGGAGGGACCCAGCCTTTCTTTTCATCCTGGAGCCCCACAGCCTCCCCTTTCCTCCGCATCACTTACTCTGTTTCATAGGACAAGTCACTTGAACACTGCCTGGCCAAACGCCCAGGTTAAATCACTGCTTAGAGAACATCTCTCCACTACTAGACAACACATTTAGTAAAGAGCAACAAACAGGGGTGCCCTGGGGATGTGGCCTCTGGGGGAGCGAGGGCCCAGGTCTGACTAGCCCCCTGGGTCCCCGCACACCGATCAGAGCGCCCCCCCGCCTCTCCACTGCGTCCAGCACCCGCATGTGTGGGGCAGGTTCTGGGGCGACACCTGCGAAGGAAGGTCCATGCCCCGGAGGACTCATCCTGAGACTCAGAGGGGATGGAGCTTCCAGTGTCTGGAAGCTTAAATGAGACACACGAGGTGAAGGAAGGAGGGCCGCCTCCCTACGCCTCCTGAGTCAGCTGTTTAGTGCCCGTTTTCTTCCCTGACATGATCTGTATGGGTTCAGGATTAATTTCCTATATATGCTTTATGTTTAACCCTTTTAATATCAAGCAAAATCGAGCTCCTGCTGGGTTTATTTTGTAAACATTTATATGTAAAATAACACACAAGTATAGAAAAAGCACCCTCAACAAAGGGAGGGCTCAGTGGACTGCAATGGGTGCTCCGCTCTGGGAAGTAGTAGTGTTCTCCTCTGTAAAAGCCCAGGTGCTTCTGAAAAGCTACTCTCACAGCTTCCTAACCCTGACCTCAGACGTCTACAGAAGAAGGCCCAAAGGCATGGATTCTCCCAGCCCTCCAGCTCCCTCCACTACTTTCCAGGTGTGTTGCCACACTAATTTTGAGCTAACTGTGTGTAAATCATTGTGCTTGCAGTATGCACGGAGTAACTGATTTTCATTCTTATAACCTGATAAGTTAGTGACTCCTTTTCTTCCCTTCTTCAGAGGGCTGCCAGGATTCTGAAACTCTGAAGAATATGTACAAGAAACTATAAAGCTCTGCACTTATGGTTTGGGCACCTTAGCAAAATCACAACGAGACGCCACACCTCACACCTGTTAGTGGCCATTATCAAGGCGACAAGAAACGATAAGCATTGACAAGGATGCAGAGGAAAGGGAACTCATGTGCACTGTTGGGAGGATTATAAATTGGTGCAGCCACTATTGAAAATAGTATGGAGATTCCTCAAAAAATAAAAAAAGAGTTACCATATGACCTGGCAATTCTACTTCTGGATATACTAACTGGAAAAGATATATACACCCTCATTTCATTGTAGCATCACTGACAAGATACGGAAGCAACCTAAGGGTCTATTGATGGGTGACAAAGACATGTGATATATATACACATATAATCCAGCCTTTAAAAAAAAATTAAAAAAAGAGTTACCATATGACCGGCAATTCTACTTCTGGATATACTAACTGGAAAAGATATATACACCCTCATTTCATTGTAGCATCACTGACAAGATACGGAAGCAACCTAAGGGTCTATTGATGGGTGACAAAGACATGTGATATATATACACATATAATCCAGCCTTTAAAAAAAAAGGAATAAATGAAATCTTGCCATTTGTGACAACATGGATATACCTCGAAGGCATTATGCTAAGTGAAATAAGTATGACAGAGAAATATGGTAACAGTCTCGTTTACATGTGGAATCTAAGCAAACAAAACAACAGGCTCATTGGTACAGAGAACAGATTAGTGGTTGCCAGAGGTGGGCAATGGGGAGAGTTGAATAAATATGGGTGAAGGGGATCAGAAAGTGTGAACTTTTCCAGTTATAAACTAAGTAAATCATGGGCCTAGAAAGTACATCATGGTGACGGTAGTCAATAATACTGTATTGTGTATTTGAAAGTTGCCTAGGAGAACAGATCTTAAAAGCTGTCATCAAAGAAAGCTTTTTCCTAGTAAGCATGTCATATGATGGGTGTTAACTTGTCATTGTGGTGAGCATTTCACAATGTGTATACAAATAGGGAATGATTATGTTGTACACCCAAAAGCTAGTGATGAGTCACATTTCAGTTAAAGAGAATAAATGCTTAAAAAATATTTGGGTACCTTATATAAATTGTCCAAGCCAGACTTCAGCAATATGTGAACCGTGAACTCCCTGATGTTCAAGCTGGTTTTAGAAAAGGCAGAGGAACCAGAGATCAAATTGCCAATATCTGCTGGATCATGGAAAAAGCAAGAGAGTTCCAGAAAAACATCTATTTCTGCTTTATTGACTATGCCAAAGCCTTTGACTGTGTGGATCACAGTAAACTGTGGAAAATTCTGAAAGAGATGGGAATACCAGACCACCTGACCTGCCTCTTGAGAAATCTGTATGCAGGTCAGGAAGCAACAGTTAGAACTGGACATGGAACAACAGACTGGTTCCAAATAGGAAAAGGAGTACGTCAAGGCTGTATATTGTCACCCTGCTTATTTAACTTATATGCAGAGTACATCATGAGAAATGCTGGACTGGAAGAAACACAAGCTGGAATCAAGATTGCTGGGAGAAATATCAATAATCTCAGATATGCAGATGACACCACCCTTATGGCAGAAAGTGAGGAGGAGCTAAAAAGCCTCTTGTTGAAAGTGAAAGAGGAGAGTGGAAAAGTTGGCTTAAAGCTCAACATTCAGAAAACGAAGATCATGGCATCTGGCCCCATCACTTCATGGGAAATAGATGGGGAAACAGTAGAAACAGTGTCAGACTTTGTTTTTTTGGGCTCCAAAATCACTGCAGATGGTGACTGCAGCCATGAAATTAAAAGACGCTTACTCCTTGGAAGAAAAGTTATGACCAACCTAGATAGTATATTCAAAAGCAGAGACATTACTTTGCCGACTAAGGTCCGTCTAGTCAAGGCTATGGTTTTTCCTGTGGTCATGTATGGATGTGAGAGTTGGACTGTGAAGAAGGCTGAGCGCAGAAGAATTGATGCTTTTGAACTGTGGTGTTGGAGAAGACTCTTGAGAGTCCCTTGGACTGCAAGGAGATCCAACCAGTCCATTCTGAAGGAGATCAACCCTGGGATTTCTTTGGAAGGAATGATGCTAAAACTGAAGCTCCAGTACTTTGGCCACCTTATGCGAAGAGTTGACTCATTGGAAAAGACCCTGATGCTGGGAGGGATTGGGGGCAGGAGGAGAAAGGGACAACTGAGGATGAGATGGCTGGATGGCATCACGGACTCAATGGACGTGAGTCTGAGTGAACTCTGGGAGTTGGTGATGGACAGGGAGGCCTGGCATGCTGCGATTCATGGGGTCGCAAAGAGTCGGACACGACTGCGCGACTGAACTGAACTATATAAATTGTCATCAATTAAAAAACAATTGAAATGCAAAAAAAGTTTTTCCACAAAACAGACTTAAGGCCCAGGTGGCCTCCTCTGATTTCTACCAAACATTCAAGGTAGAAATTGATGCCCATTTCCTAACACACTCTTTCAGAGAACAGATGTAGAGAGAATACACCTGACACTCACTTTATCTGACCAGGAGAATTCTCTCTCACCCCAGCAACAGACATTAGAGAACAAGGAAATTACAGGCCAAACTGTCCTGAATGTTGATGTCAAAATCCAAAGTTAAATATTAGCCATCTGAATCTGGAGGCATTTAGAAAGGAAGGAAGCTGGGACTTCCTGGCAGAATTTCCATCAGTTGATGTGGACAGGACTGCTGGGTGTTTGGGTGCTGCCTGGGGGAGTGAAGGGACAATGCCATCAGGTTAGAGGAATGAGCCTTCAGTGACAGGGGTGAGGAGGGCCTGGGTCATCTTCAGAGACAGTCGTGGGGTGGGTTCTCCAGGCTATGGCTATGGAAGGCCCCTCTGGGAAGACACGGGAGTCTCTCTCCCATGTCACTGAGGGTCGAAGGATGGATGAGGAGCTTGCAGGGGCTGGATTGTGATGAGGAAGGATGAGCAGGGAGGGTGAGCCCTCAGACCCAGTGCAGCCACGGGCCCTCCCTGGCCAGGCCGTAAACCCAGGGTGCTCAGACAAGTGCCCGCATCGGTAGTCGTGAGACAGTGGGGCATACCAACTTCACCCACTAAACCACCAAGCACGGTGCAGCAGGCTGCTTTCCTCATGAATCAGCACCAGCTATGCATCCAGGGCTGAATGGAGGCCAAGCTGCTTCATTAGAGACTTGCCATATGGGGCACTTGGCTTGGAGAGGTGGGGCTCTGAGACACGCCGACCACTAGTCAGATCACCAGGAGGGCTCTCTCTGAGGTGGCTGATGTGTGAAAATGCTGGGGGAAGAGGGCCACATGGGATTGGACCCCTGATCCTTCAAGGAACTTCTTTCCAGAATACTGGACAGCTTTGGGGTCAGGGATCAACACATCAAGGAAGGTCAAGCTGGGTCAGACATGTGCCCTCCTGTTGGCTAAGACTCCTCTTGTCCTTGGAGCAACCGTGGGGCAGGAGGATTGGAGAGCTGGAGGGGGAGTGGAGTCCTGGGCTTTGGGGAACAGGGCACCATCTAGAGGATTTAGGGGTTCGGAGATTGTCGGGAGCCAGCGTGAGGAATCCCACCCATGACAGAGTCACGAGGCACACTCAGATGGCTCTGTCATCGGATTTCTCCCTGGTTTTTCCTGAGCATGTGCCCCAATAATAAAAATCTGTGCTGTATTTGTCTGCTTCGCCACTGTTCTCTGCCAGTTTCTCGGAGTTAATTCAAAGCTTTAGCTTCCTGCATTTGAAAGAAGTGTTTCAGCCCAACCCCACTTTGATAACGCTCTAGCCTGCCCAAACAGCTTTCCCTGACCTTTTACAAGCTTGTGAATTGCTCGCAACCCCCAGCTGTGAGGGGCAAAAGGGCCTTGAAGTGTTTTAAAGTTACAAACCTTTTCTAAGAGCCAAAGCCTTGATAGACTTCCTGTTGCCTCAATGACTGCTGCCAGACCTCCTTATCTGCACCTGGAAGTTTCTGCTATACAAACAATATTCAGGAATAGATATGTAGTAGTTTTTTGATGTTAAGCAACACTAGGCCTTTGAGTTAATTGCTTTCTTGCTGTGTCCTTGCTATGTGAGAATGCAACTTTGTTTAGTGCCTCCCAAGAATGGCGCCAGACCTTGGAAGAAATAACACTTATCAGAAAAGAGCTGTAAATTGTCGAATTGGCCTTTTGGCTGGAAGATGATGTAAATTACCTAAGACTTGTGTATACAATTAGGTATGCAGAGACTAAGCCTGCTCTCGATAAGAGTCAGGGCTGCTGTCATTGCCAAAATTTGTGAAACCCATTGGTCTTCATTGTATAAAAAGGACATGTGAAAAATAAAGTTTGGAGCCAGTTTTCTTGGGAACAGCTTTTCTCAGAGCAGTTTTTCTGGACCAGATCTTCCCAGACGGGTTCTGCAGGCCAGTCTCTCTGACGGCTTGCTCTCCTAGATTCGTTCTTTAAGGACATCTGGCTCCCACATCTCTCTCTCTCTCTCTCTCTCTCTCTCTCTCTCTGTCCTCTTGCACTTTAACTCCAGGCTGAATTCCCATCTGGAGCGGGAGGCTCACCACGTCTACTTACTTGCCCTGGCCCTAAGTTCTGCGAGAAAAAGAGGACCCACGGTGAGGCCCCCTTTAGAGATTCAAGCGGACACCGGTGGCCCCACGTAGATGGTGCAAACCTCTTGTCTTGAGATTTTATTGGCTTCCCCGTAAACCAAGTTATTCAGCCTCCTATTTTTCTAGTAATTTCCTACTATTCTATCCTGTCCTGAGCTATCCTGTCCTATCCTTTCCTATCCGCCTGCTCCGTCCCACCCTTGAATATCCCTGGATCCACCGGGGCTGGACCCCGGCAGGAGATTTCTGTCCCCAGGGAACCAGCTACATTCGTGTCCCACATCCATCTGTCATCAGCTTTGAGACTCTTGGGAAGTCACTGAAAATCTAGAATTTTAGTGCCATGTATATGGATCCCAGCACCTGCCCTGAGAGTCTCCCCTTCGCCCCCACGGCTGATATGGGGATCACAGGAGATGATAACAGACATTCACAAATTGAAAAGCATCACACCCATAACCTCCCCCCATCCCCTGCCCTGTGGCATCCAAGAGGCTGTACCTCTACGTTTCTTGCTTATGTCCCAGGCGTTTAACATTTGAAAACTTCTGGAGAAGAGAACAGCTACCCACTCCCGTATTCTGGCCTGGAGAATTCCAGGGCCTGTATAGTCTGCAGGGTTGCAAAGAGTTGGACATGACTGAGCATATACCCTCCTGTTTGCTAAGACTCATCTTGTCCTTGGAGCAACCATGGGGCAGGAGGACTGGGAAGGGCTGGAAGGAATGGAGTCCTGGGCTCAGGGATCCAGGGCACCATCTGGAGGATTTAGGGGTTCAGAGATTTCTGTCCCCGGGGAACCAGCTACATTCAATTTCCCACACCCATCTGTCATCAGCTTTGAGACGAGACTCCAGGGAAGTCACTTAAAATCTAGACATTTTAATGCCATGTATCGTAATGTACGGATCACAGCACCTGCCATGAGCACCTGTGAAGGACCAGTCATTTTTCTTCAGGGTCTACCTGATGTTTTATATTAAGCTTCATCATGTAATAGTACTAATAAGTGGGTCCTATTAACATTTCTGTATCAGAGAACAGGGGACTGAGGACAGAGAGGTTAAGTAAGTTTCTCAGGTTCACGCGGCTTCTGGTATGATTTGAAGCCAGACCATCAGGCACCAGCCCCCACGCTCTCGGTCACTGTGCAGGGCGCCCTTTCTATTAATGTACTATCTCACTAAATAAAGTCACGTCCCCATGCAGTCAGCCCACTGGCTGTCTTAAGTGCACACCACACTGCTGCTTCCCTCTCCCCAAGCCCAACTTTGATTCAGTTGACCTCCCTGCACAACTGGTGATCAAAGAAAACAGAAGTGGGACCTGGGAATGGACTGATGCCTCTCCATCGCTTCTCCCAGCAACGTAGCAATAGTTTGTCTCAAGGCTTGTTCTGTTTTCCATGAGCATGGCTCGGGTAACAAGAAAAGGAATATCAGGAATTCAAACGCAGAAAGCAGATGAATACCATGTGTGGTCAAGATGACCTGCTGGCCATTCCCAGCGGTGGTTTAGACACCCTAGGATCCCCTTCTGGCCACACAGCAGGGTAGGGCCACACGTGTACCACCCCCACTAACCACTCCATTGCAGGTACTGTGGAAATAACACCAGTGGCTGTTTACACAGCAGAGCCTGGAAGCAGGTACAGGGAGGATTGGGTACCACTGAGGTCAGTGCCCACTCAGAACCAGTTCAACCACTGCCCGCCCTCAACCAGTCCTTAGTCCAGGCTGCTCAAATGACTGGTCAGATTCTAGTCAGTGTGTCCCTGGAGGCCTGTTAGACTTCATCTGTTAAGGCCACCCAGGCACAAGCTCAGGAGACCCCCTTCCCAGCGAATGAATATTCATTCCTCACTAAGAGTTGTCAGTTAAAGTGAAACTAATTCTTTGCTAATCTGTCATATGGATGTTTGGTTTGAAATGTACTGGGTTCTAAGCTATTAGGGAGTTATGCTGATTACTGACTATTCAGAGTATTTGATAGAGTGCCAGGAGAGCATTCATAGGATGAAGATGCTGGGGGAAGAGAGAAACAGATTGAACACCTCTGATGATCAGAGGGGCCCTTCGATTGGGACAAAGTGTGTAATTTGGGGTCAGGGATGTAAATGTAGAGTCAGGAGACTGGGTCAGACATGTACCATTTTCCTGTCTCAGGCATCTCTTCCAAGTCATCAACTGTCTCCCTGCAGCAACCTTGGAGCAGGTGCAGGAGGGTGTGGGAGAGGAGTGAGAGGAGCTCTTGGGTCCGGGGTCCAGGGCATGAGCTGGCGGTCTCAGGTGTTCAGGGATCTGTGACCCAAGGTGGCCAGCTACATTCCTGGGTAGGATTCACTACTCATCGGCATTATGTCAAGTCACTTAATCTATCCCTCAATTTCTATCCCCTGCAACATAAGATGTGGGCCCCTTCACTGCCCACCCCGCAGTGCGATGTAGACTTCACAGCAGATAACACAGGCTTTGTCCCTGAGCTATAGTACCTAACCATGTGAAGGCTGGTAACTAACCTTCTCTCCTGACTCATAGTCATTCCTCTCTGGAGGAACCACTGCCGCATTTCTTATTCTTTCGGGATAGAAATATTTGAATACTTCTGTAGTGCTTAGGAAGTACTGATAATTTTTCTTCAGGGTTTATCTGTATTCACTTAAAATTAGTCTCATAATAGCAGTAAGTAGGCCCTACTATGGAGAAGGCGATGGCACCCCACTCCAGTACTCTTGCCTGGCAAATCCCATGGACGGAGCAGCCTGGTGGGCTGCAGTCCATGGGGTTGCAAAGAGTCAGACATGACTGAGCGACTTCACTTTCACTTTTCACTTTCATGCATTGGAGAAGGAAATGGTAACCCACTCCAGTGTTCTTGCCTGGAGAATCCCAGGGACGGGGGAGCCTGGTGGGCTGCCATCTATGGGGTCACACAGAGCAGGATATGACTGAAGTGACTTAGTAGCAGCAGCAGCAGCCCCTACTAACACTTTCCTATCACAGAACAAGAAATGAGAACAAGAGGGTCCACATAACCTTCCCAGGTTCACGCGACGCCTGGTATTTGAACCCAGACCATCAGGCACCAGGCCCCGTGCCCTCAGTCACTGTGCTGTGTGCCCTTCTCTATTATCTCATCTGAATAAAGTCGTGTTCCAGTGTGATCAGTGCTGAGTAGTCTGGAGTGGATTAACTGCACACCGCATTGTGACACTCCTCTCCCCAGCCGCAGCTTTGCTTCAGCTGACTCCCCGAGGCAGCTGGCGATCAAGGGGAACAGAAGTGGGACCTGGGAATGAGTTGATATCTCCCCATGGTCTTCTCCCAGCAATATGTCAGGAGTTCTGCTTTGAACGTATTTTCCAGGATTGTGGCCCAGTTAACCAAAAGAAAAGGATCCGAGGGATTCAGACACTGGACGCACAAGAATGTCATGTACGGTCAAGATGGTCTGCTCACCATTCCCAGCCGTGGCTCAGACACATCAGAATTCCCTTCTGGCCAAACCGCAGGTAGGGCAGACATGCGCCACCCCCACTAACCACTCCATTGAAGGTACTGTGGACATAACACCAGGGAGTGGATTCAAGAGTAAAGGCTGTAGTTGATACAGCAGAGCCTGGATCGGGGCGAGCGAGGCCTGGGCAGAGATGGTGCCCACTCAGAACCAGTTCAGCCCCTGCCCGCCCTCCACCGGGCCTTAGCCCAGGCTGCTCCACCCATGGGTCAGGCTTTAGTCAGTGAGGCACTGGGCCACAGACTTCATTAAGCCCCCAAAACACCGCCAGCCCAGGAGATCCCGGCCCCCGCTAGTGAGGAGCCGCTGCTCCTCGTCCAGGCTTGGTCAGTTGAAGATGATGCGAATTCTCTGTGCAACTGTCACATGGGCAGTTGGTCTAGAATGTCCTGGGTTCTGAGCCAGTTAGAGCCAAGCAGGCTACTGGTCAATCAGGGCGGTCACCTGACCACCAGGAAGTCTCACTGCAAAGCCGCAGCAGACAGAATCCTGCGCTGAGGGGGAGGGGAGGGGGCAAGACGCATGTTCTGATCTCCCGGTCTGTCAGGGGGTCTTCATGTGGGGGGAAGGCAGTGTACTTGGGCTCAGGGATTGAGTCAGGAGTTGGGCTGAGGTTTGAGCCATTCTCCTGGGCCAGGCACCTCCTCTGGGTACCAGCTGTCTCCCTGCAGCATCCTTAGGCAGGAGGATGTGGGAAGGGAGTGAGGAGAACTCTTGGTTTGTGTATCCAGGGCACGATCTCATGTCCAGGGGTTCAGGACTCTCCATCCCCAGGGAATCATCTCCCTGTCTTGCTTCAGACCCGTCACTCATGAGTGTTGTGACTCTGGGCAAGCTACTCAGTCCCTCTAAACTTCAGTCTCCTGAACCGTGAAATATGGGTCACAGGCCCTACTCTGCCCACCCACAGTGTTGATTCCAAGAAATAACAGATTCTCACCACTACTGACAGCTGAGTACTGAAATTTCCAACTATTATCATTAAGGAGTTTCTTGTCAGTTTGCTTCATGTATTTTGGAGCTATCTTGTTCAGTGCAAAAAAGGTAACTGTTTCCTCCTTGAAAAATGGACCCTTTGTCACTATAAAATGTCCTTATTTGTCTCTAGAAAAAATTGTCACAAACTTTGTTTTACATAATAAAGCCAGTCAGCTTCTCTCTTGGTTCACATTTGCTTGGTATACATTTTCTCATCCTTTTGCTCTCGGTCCCTTTGTATCTTGAATTTAAAGTTCAGCTCTAGATAGCACATAGTAAGGTCAGAGCTTTTTATCCATCCTGCCAGTGTCTGCCTATTAATTGAACTATGTAAACCATACACATTTTGTTTAATCTCGAATCACGTAGCATTGAAATCTGTTATTTTGCCATCTGTTTTCTGTGTGTTACATCTTTTTGTTCTCCTATTCATTACTGCTTTCTTTTGTGGTTATTTTCTAGTGGACCAATTTAATTCCCATGTTTCTTTTACTATAGATTCTGGATTATAGTCTTAGTGGTTTCCCTGGGGACAATTAACATCTTAGTTTATAAAGTTCTTATTTGGATTAATACCAAATTAATTTCAGTGATTCACAGAGACTTGACTCACCTGTGGGTCTGTTCCATTACCCTCCTGCATGCAGCATTGTTATCCTCACTATCCACTTTATACTTTTTGTGTTCAGGAACATAGATTTACAATATTCTTGTAGCGTCCTTTTTAACCAGATAGAATAACATAGTACATGGTTTATATGGACCTCCCTCATAGCTCAGTTGGTAAAGAATCCACCTGCCATGCAGAAGACCCGAGTTCAATTCCTGGGTCGGGAACATCTGCTGGAGAAGGAACAGGCTACCCACTCCAGTATTCTTGGGCTTCCCTTGTGGCTCAGCTGGTAAAGAATCTGCTTGCAATGCAGGAGACCTGGGTTCAGTCCCTGGTTGGGAAGATCCCCTGGAGGAAGAAATGGCAACCCACTCCAGTATTTTTGCATGGAGAATCCTATGAACAGAGGAGCCTGTTGGGCTACAGTCCATGGATCTCAAAGAGTTGAACACAGCTAAGCACACCCACACACACACAGCTACTTAAGCCAAATTCATTCCTAAAAGACCTTTAATCGGTCTGCCCAACACCTACTCAGTAACATGAAACTTAGGTAGTACTGTGATATATTGGAGAAAGTTTATCTGTTAAGCTTTCGGAATAATACAGCTTTCCCCTAGAAATATTTGATACCCAGTTTCTTTCATCTGATTTTATAAAGGACTAGTAGCCTGGAGAAGGCAATGGCATCCCACTCTAGTACTCTTGCCTGGCAAATCCCATGGACGGAGGAGCCTGGTGGGCTGCAGTCCATGGAGTCACGAAGAGTCGGACACGACTGAGTGACTTCCCCTTCACTTTTCACTTTCATGCATTGGAGAAGGAAATGGCAACCCACTCCAGTGTTCTTGCCTGGAGAATCCCAGGGATGGGGGAGCCTGGTGGGCTGCCATCTATGGGGTCACACAGAGTTGGACACGACTGAAGTGACTTAGCAGCAGCAGCAGTAGGCTAATAAAATCAGATAGTGTCCTGGTCATAATATTTCTATTAATCTTAGAAAAGCAATAATTTTTTTCTAATTAGTAGATTAAGAAGCCTAAGACCAGCATATATGTTTAATAACAAGACTGAATTCAATGATTTTAACACGAATACCTTTATTGAGTCACATTTTAAATTTATAAGTCTAGAAATTGTAGTGTTACAAATAAATGATATTTGTATTGCATTTATAGGAAACATCCAGAAAGTTATTACTTTGAATTTGTTCCTTCCAAATGATTTCTGTAGATCTCTAGAAACCTGCTACCATAAACGTATTATCATAAATCAAATTCTAGTTTTAGAAGAGAATATGTTATCTTTAATCATGGAGACCATATCCTATATTTATCATTATTGGCAATATAGCTAGTAGGACATTACCTGGACTGCAGTATATTTAAATAACTTGTTTTCATTTTCTTATAAGACTGTTTCAAACCTAAATGAGTAACCTATAATCAAAGCAATTATATTATTTTTAAGCATACCCTTTTGGATATATTCAAAGCCAGTGTATCCTCCCTAACCACCCCATCAAAAAAAAAAAAAAATACCACTCCATTTAGGAGTATAGGAAAATAAAAGTTTCACATACTGTCTCTTAAGTATATTTAAAGGCAGATTTGAGTGGAGTGAGAAAAAAATGTCTGCTTTCAGGAAAAACATGACAACTTTAAACAGCTTATCTTCTGATGATGGTACGGCTATCATAATAACATCACATTTAGAACATGCAGAAGAGAATGAATTAAACAAATGCTCACAAAGCCCTTAATTTACCTTCTCTGTGGAAAAATTACAAAATGTTATGTTCCTGAGCTTCCAACTTTTAAATCCATACTATAGCTCCACCAAAAAAATAAAATTGGTTCTTACATGGGTACAAAGAATTAACTGCTTCACATATAGCTTATTTCTTCCTTACAAAATATTAAACACAAATTCCCATTTAATTTTGCCACTGTTAAATCTTCTCTGTCCTTAAGGAAAAGGTTGTTTCAAAAATAAAGTAGGTATGGTTTTTCCAAGTAGAATTTACTTGTTCATAGACATATTCTCCATGTGACTAATTCCCAACCTTTACAATTATAGCAGCTTTACTTGGAGTAGAGGATTCAGGCACATTGAATCATAAAGTCTTTGTAACACATTTGAGAGGTAAATTGTGAGTCAAAACCTCCATTGTCAGTTCTCCCACCTGGAGAAGAGAAGCCTCATGTCTAAGTTAGTGATCCTGTTGAAAATAGCTTAACATCTGTGAATCTCGTCCATGTCAAGAATGGTTTTAAATTCTGATCATGCATCTGGAAAAAATATTTCAGATGTACAGACACAAAATGAGAAGATAAATGCATAAATTATGTTTTTCATCATCCCATTGTGCTTTCTTCTTAGGTTAAAGGTAAAAGAGAGATTTTGACAGAGATTTGTGTGGTTGTTGATGAAGACTCTGGCCCACCAAGTAAGCCAGTTTATGAGCATAATGGCAAGGAGCAGGAACTCGGATGATACCCTTTAGGAGAAAGAAAGAAAAAAAAAAACACATTTTTTTAAACCTTTATGTTTACTTCCCCTAAGTTTCAATTTTTTATAGATATCCAAGTTTCAAAAAGTAGATTCAATTTTGTACAATTTCACAGATGTGAAGGAAAATCAGTATCAAAAAATACCACAGCCACTGTGGAAAACCGTATGGAGGTTCCTTAAAAGCAAAAAATAGAGTTACCATATGATCCAGCAATCCCACCCCTGGGTGCATAGCCAGGAAAGAAGAAAGCTTTAACTCAGAAACATGCATGAACCCCAGCAGCACTATTTATAACAGCCAAGACACAGAAGCAACCTAAGTGTGTGTCAGCAGATGAATGGACAAAGTCGTGGTACGTTTCTCCGATAGAACACTAACTCAGCCGTGAAGAATGAAATGATGCCATTTGCGGCCACATGGATGAACCTAGAGATTATCACGGTACCTGGAGTAAGCCAGAAACAAATATCATACTGCACCACTTATGTGAAGAATCTAAAACAGCAGGGCACAAATTAACTTATTGACCTAGCAGAAATGGGCAGAAAAGAAACCCTTGGTTACCACAGGAGAAAGGGCAGGGAGAGGGATAAATGAGGAGTCTGAGATTAACAGATACACGCTACCAAACCGAAGAAGGAAAAAAAAAACAACTTACCGAAAAATTGTAGTACATGTGGCAGAGCTTGTAAGTGAGACCCTGTACCGCATCTGGGCTCAAGCAAAGGGTGTCGTGGATGACATTATAATGAGTGGGAGTGACGGTACCCGTACCTTCTCGCACAGACTGACTCACAATAAAAAAATCATACCTAGAATTATAGAACGGGTCGGTCTCACGCTTATTTTAGGAGAAGAGTGATGTAGCAAGCCTAGTCTCTGAAGCACATTAATTTATAGAAGTCCATGCTACCGAGCTTCCTTTATATTTAGAAGCCTGGCTAACAGTTGAGTGATGACTTGCTAAAGCACATCTACCAAACACAGGGAAATCACTGACGTGATTAATAACACTCATGGGATCTACACTCAAAAGCTTATGTGCTGATGCCTAGAGGCAGCACACTTCAAAACAGCGCATTAGACGTGGTCATAGGGAATGTGATTCGGGCAAAAAATAGAAGTATCTGTCTTTCAAGTCACCAGAATAGATCCAAACGCCCTAGATTATGTAAGTGGTAAGGTTAACCAGTTTACTGTCAGCATTGAAGGTTTATATCCTCTTACGTTATGCTTCACGTTTATCTTCTTCTCCACTGGCTTTGTTTTGTCCAGTCCTTTCCCGCCTTCTACCAGAAGAATCAGTGTTTCTGCCTTTCTTCAAATTGCGTTCGTTTCTCCCTCTCTATTGGTATGAATGTCCTGTTTATTTCCCGCTGTGTGTTTTGCATAACTTTCTTATTTGCATAATTTCTTGAGACTGTTCAAAGTGAACCAGAAGTTCTAGCATTTCTACCTAACACCTGAGTCATCTTAGCATGATCGGTATATCTGTCTGGGTTTTAAATTCTGAGAAACAAAATGAAGACAAAAAAAACACTTAGCATCTAACACACAAATCATTTTTAACCCTCTTTAGACCAATTCTTCCTTTCTCAGCCAAATCATTCAAACCTTGAAAAATTCTTACTATTTAAATAAAAGGGAACCTTTAAAATAAAGAAAGGTGGCTTACCATTCTGTCCTGGTCACCTTTAGGTCAATAACTGTTCCTGGAGATGGATTGTTAAGTTTCCCTCCATCCTTTTCAATAAAAAATCTGGTATTTATTCGTTTCTTCACCACGATGAAAGTTAGTCTGACCCTTAAAGGATTACGATCACTTGTCACTACTTGCTCTGTGTTTTCTCAGAAGTATTCAAAATGTCAAAAACAGCCCACACTTAGGAGCCATTAAAGGGAGCCTGCGACAGCAGGCAGCTTTCTGCCCACCCATTCTACTGTGTGAGCTCCACTAGCCTGATTCAGGCAGTATAGGAGGAGGTCTTGACTCATAGCCATTCAGATCCTAGGAGAAGGGTCCTTTCCTCCCAAGGTCAGAATTATTTGTACTGTCTATGCTGGGCACCAGGCTTCACGGACAAGCAGATGAGGCCAGAGAAGAGAACTGTAAGAAAGCCCCAGCCCTGGGATGTATAGAACTCCAGGATCGAGAAGCTGGGTAAGTACTAACTAGTGACAGGCTGTATTCATGGATGCTAAAAGCAATGGAGGTTAACAAGCCCTCCTCCATCAAGGTTTGGCAGGAGATTAGATGAGAAAGATTCATGAGTTCCCATGTGAGGAAACCACCTGCTATTCAGGGCTTCTAGGGGAAAGGTATGTGCTCTCCCCAGCCACCCACTGAAGGCTGCTGTGTCCAGTTCTCCAATTCACACAGCACAATGGTTACAGATACCCCTCCCCGCCCCCTGCCCCCCTAAACTAAAATGCAAGGCTTATAAAGTCTGCCCTTCATGACGTATGCACCTACTTCTGTCCTCTGTAAGTGTTCTCTAAGTAGGACTCCATCTGTTTTACTTCTTCATCTATGAGTGCTTGAAGCTGTCCGTCTCCCACCCCATCTCGATACACAATGATAGAACGTGGCAGAGATGAATTTTGTTCACACCAGAGCTTCAGGGCAGCTGAAAGGAAGTCAGAAACACATATAAATGAACATGACTTTTAGAACAAAGTGGCCACTATTTCTAACAACGTCTGGATTCTTCTGTCAATATGGTGGCTTTCAGGACACTGCTAAAGTCCTCCATCTAGTCCAGACTCAACAAGAGTATGGACATTTTGAGCCAGATAGTTCTTTGAGGCAGAAAGTGTTGCTGTCCCATGCATGGTAAGACATTTGACAGCCTCCCCAAACCTCTATCCACTAGACTAGATGCCAATAGCACCTCTGTCCCCCTGTGAAAACCAAAAGCGTCTTCACTCAT
>SJXQ01000098.1:180723-211347 GCA_006408695.1 Aepyceros melampus | reverse complement strand
CCAGCCCCGCTTCCCCCATCCCCACAAGACAGAGTCATAAGAACCTGGACAGAGTTCAAGTTTTAAATGTGAAATTCTCATTCATTAGTTGATCCTTGAAAGCTCCAAAACATTATATTCTAAATAAACGTCCATTAAAATCAAGAAATCAACAAGCCACTTGCTTTCTGCTGTCATTATGATGCTTATTCAAAATGCTGAAGGATAAGAACAGGTAACATCAGACTGCATGAGACAAATATTCAAACTGCATGGATTGGGACTTCCCTGGTGGTCCAGTGGTTAAGATTGTGCTCCCAGTGCCAGGGGCTCAGGTTCGATTCCAGGTCAGGGAACTAGATTTTTCATGCTGCAACTAAGATTCAGTACAGCCAAATAAAAATTTTTTAAGTATATGGATCTATGAAGTCACAAACAATTGAGATGAGAATACTGGGAGTATTAAACATTGACTTAAAAAAGCAATCTCAAGAAAATCTTTGTCCATTGTAGACTTCAGCGCTGATCTAATGTATTAGCTATTTTTCCTTAAGATATAGGTTAGTAACACTGGAGTTCTACCATGGGTAATTCTGGGTTATTTTGATTTTAGATATTTAAGAATATTGTTGTGACTCTTTAAGGATACATTTGGTAGATTATTTTGCCACGAGAGAATGTACACAATACTATTAATAACAAAGATATAATGTGTAATACATGTGAGTTTACTATGTGCCAAGCATGTTACATGCATTTTTATTGAATGTTGACTTGTCCTCTCATAGAGAAAGGACAGGTAGTCTGGAAAGAGTTATTGACACGACCAAGTTAGTCCCTCTTTGGGTTGTTAGTAATTTGACCCAACTCTGACATGACATTTCTGAAGCTCTTACCATCCTTCTTCCTTGGTGAATTCTTACATCTTGCAGAGTTCTTCCAGAAAAGGACAAAAACTCCTCCTCGAGTTCCAAATTCCAGTCTCGAAGCTCCTTCTGCACAGTATCATTTCTGAAAGAAAAGACATTTCCACATGACCAAACCCAAGAAAATAAGCAAAGACAATTATCCATTTGCAAAACACAAGTCAGTATTTCTCTCATCTAAAGATCCTCATTGCTTGTCCTTTGTGTCAAGATGTTGCCAGTAAACTCCCTAAACTCTGCAATAGTCTTGTCTTTGTTCTCACATTTGTGTGGGCACTCAGAATCTATTTCAGTCTTACCCTCGCAATGACAGAAAAAAAATAGTTGCCCTTCCCTCTCCTATCTCCTCCCAAATACAATTTTCTTTCCAATCATCACTTTTTAATTGAAGAAATCTGAGATGTCAAGTGATCCACACAGGTCTTTACTTCATACTCTCACACAGAAAAGTAGCACTTACTCCACACGGCTTGTGGGATCTTAGTTCTCCAACTAGGGGTTGAACCTGTGTCCTCAGCAGTGAAAGGAGAGACCTAACCACTGGATCACCACGGAATTCCCAAGCACTTACTTTCTTAAATTATCCATAAATTTTAGCAGTTTATCCTGCCTTGTCTAGGATCCATCCTCGTGTGGGTGGACAAGTCTCTCATCATTCTATAGTCTTTACGCATGTCATCCGTTAGGCCTTTAAAAAAAAAATCTGAAAGATAACATGCTCAACAAGCAAGGATAGATTTGTATTAGAGGAGACTTAACTATTGTGTCCGGACGAAGGAGGAAATCAAAGAGAACGCAGGTCTGGGTCATGTGGAATCTTATAAAAAAGCCTGTAAATAATATTAGTGACTTTAAAGAAAGGGTATCTTTTACCAAAGATGGGATAAATCCACAGTACCTGTCAGCTGGCACAGCTCAGGAACCAGCATGATAGGCTGATGAGGTGTGTCCTGTCGGCTCTTTTTCCATTTGCCTTTGGTCATCAAAAGTGGCTGATCTAAGGTAGTAACCACTGTATCATACCGCTGTTGAACAGAAGAATGAACACTGGCATGACGATTAGCAAAACCTTAGTAACGTCACATAAATAGGTGCAAAGGTATATTTTCGGATCACAATTGGAGGCCCAGAGGTATAGTGACACAGTCTCCCCAAGTTCAAGAAAGCACCAAAAATATTCTAAATGTTCTCTTGATTTGATGTCCCAGGGATCACTGATGGCCAAGAAGAGTAGGACACCCACCAAACATAATGGAATCATTATGCTACCCTTTCTAATAGAGACGTAGCTAGGTGAGAGACTCTCGGAATATGTATTTCTCACCACAGTAATGCCTTGAAACTTTCTATAACATTGAGAACTTTCAAGAGGATTCCCATTAGTAACAGGGAACAAAAAAGCCCTGGCCGCTTTTTAGAGTGGCAGTTACGCGTCTATTCCCAGCGTTCCTCCTTCTTTATTTGCCCTAAATCCTCAGCCCTGCTTCCAGTAAGGAAGTTCAGTTCCGTTCAGTCGCTCAGTCGTGTCCAACTCTTTGTGACCCCATGAATCGCAGCACGCCAGGCCTCCCTGTCCACCACCAACTCCTGGAGTTGATTCAGACTCATGTCCATCAAGTCGGAGATGCCATCCAGCCATTCATCCTCTGTTGTCCCCATCTCCTCCTGCCCCCAATCCCTCCCAGCATCAGATCTTTCCCAATGAGTCAACTCTTCACATGAGATGGCCAAAGTACTGGAGTTTCAGCCTCAGCATCAGTCCTTCCAATGAACACCCAGGGTTGATCTCCTTTAGAATGGACTGGTTGGATCTCCTTGCAGTCCAAGGGACTCTCAAGAGTCTTCTCCAACACCACAGTTCAAAAGCATCAATTCTTCTGCGCTCAGCCTTCTTTACAGTCCAACTCTCACATCCATACATGACCACTGGAAAAACCATAGCCTTGACTAGACGGACTTTGTTGGCAAAGTAATGTCTCTGCTTTTGAATATGCTATCTAGGTTGGTCATCACTTTCCTTCCAAGAAGTAAGCGTCTTTTAATTCCATGGCCAGTAAGGAAAGGCATCTTTGAAGACACCACATACAGAAGTTCCTGTCCCTAAGGCAGCACATTCTTGTACAACAGGCTGCCTGTACTCTAAACCCAAAGTGGAGATTCTTCATAGATTTTGTTCTTAAGCTGCTTGTTAGCAAGGTCCTCATCAGTAATAAGTTAGCCACATGAATTGTGGTATCATCTGGCATATAAAGGCTTCCCTGATAGCTCAGTTGGTAAAGAATCTGCCTGCAATGCAGGAGACCCCGGTTCGATTCCTGGATCGGGAAGATCCGCCGGAGAAGGGACAGGCTCCCCACTCCAGTATTCTTGGGCTTCCCTTGTGGCTCAGCTGGTACAGAATCTGCCTGCAGTGCAGGAGACCTGGGTTTGATCCCTGGGTTGGGAAGATCCCCTGGAGAAGGGAAAGGCTACCCACTCCAGTATTCTGGCCTGGAGAATTTCATAGACTGTATAGTCCATGGGGTTGCAAAGAGTCGGACACAACCAAGCAACTTTCACTTTCACTCATTGGCATTTAAGCTTCTAGGAACTTCAAAAGGAGCTTGTTCCCAAAATGAAAACTCCAGGCTGTACACCCTGTGACTCCAGACTCCTCGACAGCCCGGAAAGCATGCTTTAACTTACCCGCTTTGGCAGAGAAATGATATTGAGCTCACCACATCTGTACGTGGAAGAGAACTGTTCACTAAGTTAGGTTCATCAGCCTACAACTTTCAGCCTAAGGGACCTAGGAGCCAGTAAGCTGCTTCTAGCTCTCTTCTAACATCACAGCGTTGGAGTCCACTTGTTAAGATGGTAGAGCCACAAAATGGTAACCGATGGGACCTCCGAGCCTTTAAGAGCCAGAAGTAAACCTTTTAAAATGAACTCATTGATATTTCAGTTTGCAACTCCATCAGTGCCTGTCTCATTCCAAACCAGCTCCTCCCACAGACTCCCCTATTTCAGTGACTAATGCCACCCTCCACTCACTTCCTCAGATAAAGCCCAAAGGGTTATATTTCGGTCGTCCCTTTCCACCACTTATCACATCCAAGCCTTCGCTATGTCCTCTCCATACTTCTCCTGCCCTACTCCAGGCCAACCACCATTTAAGTCAACTGACTTAATAACCTTCTCACAGGTTTCCCTTCCTCCATTTTTACCCCCAGGCAGCCCATTCTCTGTACCTTAGACGAGACATCTTACAAATATCTGCATAAGTTGACTGGACGATAACATCCAATTTCTCTCGAGAACACTCCACCCTTGTTTGGGCTCTGGATACCCCATGCCCATCCGGAAAATAATGTCTTTATACCATCTCTTTTCCTTCATCCACACCCAGCTTGCTCCTTGCTGACATTAGGTATCAGCTTCTCCAAGGAACTTTTGAAGAATATGCAAACCAAGTAGCCACAGGACACTCTCCATAATACCACCCAATTTTAATTATCTCCATATCCCTTGTACCTGTTAGAATAGTTTTCTTCTTTCATCACCTCTCTGTCCATAATGAGAATGCAAGTCCGTTGAGAGCTGAGAACTCAACTGTTTTACTAATGTATACCCAAGATATACAATAGGCATTCACTAAATGCTTCAGGGATTGAAATGAACAACCAATAAGTGTGAAACACAAAGAAGATGTCATAATAACCACCCCTTGAGGGGAAGTCAGAGGTCTATGTACCTACAAATTCCAAGTAGCTTTGGTCCCAATATAATACAGGCTTTTTAAGTGTCAATCTATAACTTAAAAAAAATCATCCATTTATAAGTTCTTTCCATTTGTCACATATATCTACCATTCCTTTAATTATCTTTCTTTTATGAGCCAAAACTAGAAAACCAACCTCACCAACTGGCCTCAGTTTATGTCTTTGTGAGCACTCAAATTACAAATAGAGGAATCCATGAATTAAGAGATTTAACACATAACGGGCATCATTTCAGACTGCAGTCGGTCATTCTTTTTGAACCAAGTTGTGTAGGCCTGAAGCTCCTCCGTAACGTTCGCATTTCTGAAGTTCTACCATATTTTACATTTTCTACCTAACAACTCATCTACGTATTTAAAACTACCATAGCCACATCTAAAACTGACAGGAAGGGCCATCTTGGAGCCATTCTAATTATGTGACTTTACCCTATACACAAGGCATTGGAATACATGGATAATCGATACAAGGCAAGCTACAATGCCCTAAAGGGAGCATATATACAAATATATCATGGAAAAAGCAAGAGAGTTCCAGAAAAACATCTATTTCTGCTCTATTGACTATGCCAAAGCCTTTGACTGTGTGGATCACAATAAACTGTGGAAAATTCTGAAAGAGATGGGAACACCAGACCATCTAACCTGCCTCTTGAGAAATCTGTATGCAGGTCAGGAAGCAACAGTTAGAACTGGACATGGAACAACAGGCTGGTTCTAAATAGGAAAAGGAGTACGTCAAGGCTGTATATTGTCACCCTGCTTATTTAACTTATATGCAGAGTACATCATGAGAAACTCTGGACTGGAAGAAACAAAGACTGGAATCAAGATTGCTGGGAGAAATATCAATAACCTCAGATATGCAGATGACACCACCCTTATGGCAGAAAGTGAAGAGGAGCTAAAAAGCCTCTTGATGAAAGTGAAAGAGGAGAGTAAAAAAGTTGGCTTAAAGCTTAACATTCAGAAAACGAAGATCATGGCATCTGGTCCCATCACTTCATGGGAAATAGATGGGGAAACAGTAGAAACAGTGTCAGACTTTATTTTTTTGGGCTCCAAAATCACTGCAGATGGTGACTGCAGCCATGAAATTAAAAGGCGCTTACTCCTTGGAAGAAAAGTTATGACCAACCTAGATAGTATATTCAAAAGCAGAGACATTACTTTGCCGACTAAGGTCCGTCTAGTCAAGGCTATGGTTTTTCCTGTGGTCATGTATGGATGTGAGAGTTGGACTGTGAAGAAGGCTGAGCACCGAAGAATTGATGCTTTTGAACTGTGGTGTTGGAGAAGACTCTTGAGAGTCCCTTGGACTGCAAGGAGATCCAACCTGTCCATTCTGAAGGAGATCAACCCTGGGATTTCTTTGGAAGGAATGATGCTAAAGCTGAAGCTCCAGTACTTTGGCCACCTTATCGAAGGGTTGACTCATTGGAAAAGACCCTGATGCTGAGAGGGATTAGGGGCAGGAGGAGAAGGAGACGACCAAGGATGAGATGGCTGGATGGCATCACGGACTTGATGGATGCGAGTCCGGGTGAACTCTGGGAGTTGGTGATGGACAGGGAGGCCTGGCGTGCTGCGATTCATGGGGTCGCAAAGTCGGACACGACTGAGCGACTGAACTGAACTGATACATATGTATATCTGAATAAGACTTGAGACATACACTTAACTATATAATAGGAAAACTTTTTAAGATGAATGTGTTTAAAGATAATTTCATACCTCCTTATAGTAGTCTACAAAGGAGATTTCACTGCCATCTGATTTGGTAAATGTAGAGCTGGGAGACATCTCCCAAATAATATCATCCACTCTGTAGGTTCTGTTGTTATACCTGCAGAATAATCATGGAATATATGGTATTATTCCTGACTTTAGTGCATGGAACCATGTAAAAAGGAAGTGGTTTAAAATTCTACTCTAATTGTAGGATATGTCAGCTTTGTTAACATTAATTCATATAACATGCAATTCACCCATGTAAGTGTGAAATCTAGTGGTTTTTAGTATATTCACAGTCACACGTCCATTAACACAATTTTAGAATATTTTCATCAACCAAAGGAGAAACACCTTAACTATGAGCTTAACTATACTTGACTATAAGCTCACAGTCAAGTATAGTTAAGCTTGACTCTACTTAACTATGTCACCCCCTTTTTCCACCCAGACCTTAAACCACTGCTAGTTTACTTCCTGCCCCTCCTGTTTGCCTACTCATCACATTTCATATAAGTTGAATTGTATGCTATGAGATCTTCCCTGACTGGGTTTCTTCAGGGTTCAGTCACACTGCAGCATGTATTGCTACTTCCCTCCTTTTTACTAACAAATAATATGCCATTGTATAGACTTACCACATTTGCATTTATCCATTTCCCAGGTGATGAACATTTGGGTTGTTTACACTCAATCTGTTGTGAATAGTGGTGTGTAGATATTCATATACCAATTTTGGTGGACATGATTTTATTTCTACTCTAGGAGTAGAATTGCTGGGTCATATGGTAATGCTATATTTAACACATTGAGGAAATGACAGGCTCTTCAGCGAGGCTATACCAAATGTATGATGGTTGGTTCCAATTCTTCCACATCCTTGCCAACACTTGTTAACATCTTCCTATTTCAATTTTAGCTAACCTAGTTAGATAGGAAGTAGCATTTCATTGTGGTTTGAATTTGAATTTTCCTGATAGCTAATGATGTTGAGCATCTTTTCATGTGATTATCAGCCATTTGTATATTCTAGGTGGAGAAATGTCTATTCAGAGTCTTCGCTCATTTTTTAAAGTCAAGTTTCTTTCAGTTATTGAGTTGTAAATATTCTTTATGCATCTAGACACAAACTATTTACTACATGAGATTTGCAAATATTTCCCCCATTCTGCCAGTGGTCTGTTCACATTTATGACAGTGTTCTTTAAGAACATTTTGTATTTGGTTAAGTCCAATTTTTTTTGGCATCACTTGTGCTTTTGGTGACTTTTCTAATAAGGTTTTTGCATAACTCAAAATAATTTACTCAGATTTTCTTTAAAAATTTTTTATTTAGGTCTATTTTGAGTAAAATTTTTAGTAAATTTGAATTAATTTTGTATTAATACCTGAAGAGGCAGGTAAGTATACAGCTACCCCAGCAAGAGTTGTTGAAAACAAGACTATTCTTTCCTGGACTGAGTTGTCCCCATACCCTTGTCAGAAAGTCAACTGACTTTAATAGTGAGGGTTAAATGCATGGATTCCTTATTCTGTTTCACTGACTTTTATGTCTGTCCTTACACCAGCATCACACTGTCTTGATTACTGTAGCTTCATAATAAGGTTTGAAATTAGGAAGTGTGAGTCTTCCAACTCTGGTCTTCTTAAGATTGAGTTTAAACTTACTTAGTCATAATGTCCTCTTATCAATTTAAGATTTCTGGTATAGAGAGAGATTAAAAATAAAAACTTCTTCAAATGGAAATTTGCTAGGTTATAATTAAGCACAAACTTTTAAAAACAGCTATAGACAAAGAGAAAGGAAAATAAATTTGGAAGAACCATACATACCCTCATGTGCAATAAGGGTTCAGAGCCAACCACCGAATTAGCAGTAGGCCATACAAGGACTGCAGAGTTTACAACTGACACATACGTCTATGCTGTATAATTCATTGAGAAGAAGTATCTAATGATTCTTACCATTTTCATGCTATTTCTGCTTCTGAATGTCAACATTTAATCATTTTAAAATCCTAGGAACATCTCTAATGAAAAAAAGTAAAAATGATTGCATAGGTTTTCAAAAAAGCAGACTTACTTTGTAAGAACAGATGACCCAACTAATTTTCTAAGAATTTTTTCTTTGGCATCTTCTTCTTTGGCTTTTTCACTAGTGTGTGATATTAAATCATAAGCAGTTTCCATTCGGAGCAGTTTATGGCTCACATCAGCACAGAGAGTAAGACCAGTTTCATATGGAAGAATGGAAGTAACAAAGCCAGGCCATATTTCCAACCTGCAAACGAGTTAGGTGTGGGTGTCAAGATCCCAGCTCTGGACATAATGCCAAGCGGTAGGGGATCTAAACTCGCTGTCTAAAATGCATGCTGCTGGTGTCAGTTTTAGTCTCTTATTTTTAATAATCACTGATCTTTCGAAGGACCTTCAAATAGAGACTTTTACCAGATGTGCTAGTTAGAAGTAATACATCTTTGTTAAATCATTTTTATTACCACTTGCAGCCTTAAACTATTATATGTAGGTCCATGGGGTCACGAAGAGTCAGACACGACTGAGCAACTTCACTTTCCCTTCTCACTTTCATGCATTGGAGAAGGAAATGGCGATTCACACCAGTGTTCTTGCCTGGAGAATCCCAGGGACGGGGCAGCCTGGTGGGCTGCCATCTATGGGGTCACACAGAGTCGGACATGACTGAAGCGACTTAGCAGCAGCAGCAGCATACTCATGTGAGAACATATATGATATATATATGTAAATTATATACACATATACCAATAAGTAATAGATGCACATAGAGGCAAGTGTTGGACTGACTGTAATTTCAGAGAAATTATCCAAGTTTCAGATGATTGGCTTCCTAAGCTTTATACAATAACTGACCATCTGAAAAGTTTATGCTTATCATGCTAGAAATTTTTAGGGTAAATAAAATTTTAAGTTTAAATTATAAATTCAGTTGTAACTTAGTTGTTCACAGTCATTGGATAGTATTTAAAAGATCACTTGTAAATCATACACCAGTTCAGATGAGCCACTTTCTCAAAAGTTTCTATGATTATGGCTACAGAATGTGAAACTTTGCACTTCACAGACCACTTCATACATACCTATACTCATTGAACTCAGTCTTCGTATTGTTATTATAATAGTTGCGGCCAATTTGGTTCAAAGCTATCTTCTCCAACATTCTAGAAATGGAAGAATAGGTTTTGTTGAAAGTGCAGTGAATCTTAGTAAGCATTTGTTAACACACATAAGAATTGGAAGCGTAGCTTTGTTAAAAGTGAAGTATTAGTAAGCATTTGTTAACACACATAAGGATGCATTAGAGAGGGAAACGATCTGTCAGTGGTTTTCTTTATACTAACAACACAGAATTCCTGATAATGACTAGTAATGACAAGTAAATTATTAATACATTACTGCAGTGAATACTGAAGTTAATTTAACCTCAAATTTTCTTTCATAATATAAAACAGTATAACATGGAAAGGCCAACAGTATGTCCTTCATTCCTAGAAATGAATCGAAACGTCTTTTGCAGCCTATGTGTTCCAAGTTTTAATTTTGACTATTTGTTCATTATAATGAGTCTAGAACAGAAAACAAGTATATTTTCTCTAGAAAGAAATTAGCATGGATATACATAGTTGATGTCTATTACTTCTTCTAGAAAGGTCCCCGACAGGGAAAGTAGAGGTGGGCAGGAAGTGGAATATTAAAGAAACCATGGAATTTGCACATGCCTCGCTAAAGCTCCAGTGTCATTTATCTCAGAAGATCCCTCACCCTCTCAGAAGGTGAGACTTGTCAAGAACACAAAATGCTAGAAGCACATGGCTGTGTTCAGCCTCACTGACACAGAGTAGTGTGTGTCAACTGAGTCTGAAGGAAACCCTCTTACATACTTTCTAAAGAGAATGTTGTAATAGCGGAGGCAGTCTGGAGAAGTGGTCTGGAGTTCTCTGGAGAGCTCCAAGGTTATCTTCACAGGTTCATTTTTCAACTTGCTGACCACTTCCTTTTTCTGAGAGGAAGAAAAAAAAAAACATTCCCTTAGTTCTTCCAAGGAAACTAAGCTCCACCCTGTGATAGATTAAACTGTAACTTGGCTGCCCAGCACAGCACAAGGGCAAGGAGCAGTCTCTCCCACAGAAAGGCAGACACAGGCAAAAAATGGGATGGACAAGACCAAAGAGAAGAGTCAGAATTAAATGTTCAAGTCAAAACTTTCATTTAGGCAAGTTCCTATATGACCCTTTACTGGAGACGTTTATAGGATAAAACAGTAAGTCCCTCTCCTAATGTTTTTTTTTTTTTTCTACTTAAAAAAAAAAAAGGAGGGAACAGGGAATTTTAAAGTTGTTGCTGCCATTTAGTTGCTCAATTTTATCTGACTCTTATGCAACCCCATGGACTCTAGCCCTCCAGGGCGCCTCTGTTGATGGGGTTTCCCAGGAAAGAATACTGGAGTGGGTTGCCATTATTCAGCTTCAGTATCAGCATTTGAAACATAGTGTGCCATCAAAAAAGGTAAACGTTTATGTCAAATAAACTTTTGTTTATTTGTCCTTTATGTCAAATTCAGTTTAGGCGGTAAGATGAGGCACTAGAGAGCGTCCGTGAAAATTGAACATGGTACGTGGGTTAGTTACACGTCCTGTGGGCAAGGAGTGTTTAGGATTTCTCCACTGTTGCGCAGGAATGGTGAGAGTTTGGCTACTCTAGAGTGAAAAATGGGAGAGAAGAACAATGTAGAATGCTACTACAGATGTAGTGGAAGAATGTAGAAGAACGTCGGAAGACGCAGACTGCTACTTAACCGTTTCCCCTAGCGAGTGAGGCAACAGCAAAGAGTTTCCATCGTGTATACAACGGTCTCCCAGCAACTTTTCAAGTTCAGAGCGTAAAGCTTCCCGTTTGCTTCCATCCTCTATGTCCGGCGTGTAGATGACGTTGTACTTGTACAAATGCCTCTGAGAGCAAGACTTGAGCCGGACATGATTCGAAAATAGCATTACTGGGCTACCTTGCGTTCCTGGGAAAATGGAATCACGTGGCAGTCATGAGATAGTCCGGCTGATCAGACCAAAACAGACGATCTAGACACCACGATACTGAGAGCCAGAGTTAGGTCCAACGAGGGAGGTGGTCAGCAAACGACATAAGCAGTTATATACGCCTGGCATCCAGAATCCCTCACATGTGTTTAGGTGAGTCCTTATCCAAGCCCACACTTAGGAAGTTCAAGGAGAGAGGTATTTAACAGAGGTATTTAAATACAGGTATTTAACAGGTATATTTGTATATTTAACAGAAATATCAAAAGAAAACCTCTGCAGCACAAATGTCGCAAAAGCTTGGGATTAGGGGAGGTGAGTCACTGTATGTAATTTTTTTGGGGGGGAGGGGTGCAGTTTATTAATCAGTATGTCTCAGCACAACCAAAGAACTGGGTCATTCTATCTTAGTGTCTAGAAAAGGAAGAGAGGAAAATGAGTACCTCCAGGACTCTAAAGTAAGTCTTAATTTCTGCAAAAGTGAATGTTATTATAAAAATGTAAGAAGGTGAGAGGGTACCTCCACTTAAAGTGATGGTATAAAGCATCGCAGACACTTAAACAACTCCATAAAATTGCACTGTTAATGGCCAGCTTACCTTTTGTCGACTCTCTAACGTGGACCAAATTCTGCCGAGTATTTACCACAAAGTCTCGATAATCTCTACCAATATCCCTCCTCTTCCCCAGCAAGGATCCCTGTGGTCCAGATGCCGGTTGAAGTTCTCCTATGTACAAACAAGCATTAATGGTTTTAATTTACACAAAAAGGGGAATGTAACTAGAAAGGATAATATTACACCCCAGCTATTAAGACTTTTTTGAGGTAGAAAAGATAGCAAAGGAACCAAACATTACTTAGCAATGGGTCATCAGAAAAGAGGGCTTCCCTGGTGGTGCAGTGGTAGAGAATTCACCTGCCAGTGCAGGAGACCCAGGTTCAATCCCTGGGTCAGGAAGATTCCCTGGAGAAGGCAATGGCAACCTGCTCTAATATTCTTGCCTGGAGAATCCCACAGAGAGAGCAGCCTGGTGGGTTATAGTCCATGGGATCACAAAGAGTCGGACACGACTAAGCGACTAACACTGTCATGTACTAAACATTCTCTGCCCTTCACCGAATCTTTCTTCCTCCCTCTTTTTACCTGAAGGCTGAGACATTGCTTCTGCTCCTGCTGGTGGTCTAGCCTCAGCCACGTGTCTAACACCTGTCAATGACTGGAGTCTAGGCTGGATTTGACGAGGTTGCTGAGCCTGCATGTTTTGGGGAGATAGAGTAATGTTATCCATATGTTCAACCATCATCCAAAAGTTATCATGTGCCTACCATGTGCCATAATGCATGTATCAGGGCACAAAGCAAAGGAACTTCCTTGAAAAGCTCATATTCCACTGACAGAAAATAAATCAACAATTAACTTACAAAGCATGAATATGATAATTGCTGGGGAAATGAAAAAAACGTAGGAGGAAGCCAAGTATGAAAAATCCTGGAAAGGTCGGGTGTGAAGGAGGCTGGTTGCCTTGACTTATGGGGGACAGAGCCTCAGTGAGAAGTTGACCCTGCAACAAAGACTCGGAGGCAGCAAGTTAACAAACTACACAAGCCTTGTGTGAAGTCACTCATTCGTGTCCAACTCTTTGTGACCCCATGGACTGTAGCCCGCTAGGCTCTGTCCATGGGATTCTCCAGGCAAGAATACTGGAGTGGGTTGCCATTCCCTTCTCCAGGGGACCTTCCTGGCCCAGGGATTGAACCCGGGTCTCCTGCATTGCGGCAGACGCTTTATCCTCTGAGCCACCAGGGAAGCCTCAAACACACAAACCTTAGGTGGAAGAAAAAGCAAAGCTCCTAAGGAAGAAAAGCTCAAGGAAGAGCGAGACGAACAAGGGAAGGAGAAGCAGGAGGACTCAGAGGGGCAGTGGAAGGGTGGCCAAATAAAGGGATTCATCTCCAACTCTGAGAAAAAAGGAGCCCTTACAGGATGTGGGCTGAACGTGAACCCAAGATATCTGGTTCGATGCTGGGAACAGACTGAAGGCAAGACCAGGGCAAAGGCAAGATGAGTTAGGAGGCCATTCATGGGGTCCAGCCAGGGACGCTGGTGGTTTGGCCCAGACGGTAGTAATAGAGAGGGTGAAAATGATCAAAGACTGGATTTTTTTTGCAAGTCAGGGGGACAGCGGTACTTCCTGGTGGTTTCTGTGAAGGGTTTGAGGTCAAGAGAGGATACATCTGAAGGTTTCGGCCTCAACAACTAGAAGAAGGGGATTTCATCAAGTGAAATAGTTAGGAATTGTCTGGGAGGGCAAATCAAGAATGTGAGACATCCACGGGGATGTTCCTTTGTGCAGGAGAAGGGTCTGGCTAGGGATATAAACATGGGAACCTGGCCACTTAGCAGATCACACTTAGAGCCATGATACAGATAAGATGACTAAGGGTGTGAGCGCACGGACCACAGAGAAGAGGCTCAGGATTAGGTCCTGGGCATTTCAGCAGCACAGGAGGAGGACCCAGCCAAGGGGAGCTTTCAGCAGCAGCTAGTGGAGTCAGCAGAAAGCCAAGGGTGTGTGGTGACGGGACCACCACCCAAGAAGGAGGTCACCGAGGAGAGAAGAGCGCTCGACGGTTCCAAGTGTAAGCGGTAGGCAAGACCGCGGAGGACTGACCTGGAGAACTGACAAAGCAGAAGATACTAGGAAAGCCTGACCAGAGCCTTTTCAGCAGAGGGATGGGGGAGACCCCTGACCGGAATGAAGAGACAAGACGGAAATAAGGGCTGGCATTCGGAGTAACACCAGACTTCTTTGATGAGAAGCAAAGAGAAAGAAAGTTAACTATGGGGAGAGCAGAATCCAGGAGAGGATTGTTGTTGGTGGGAGTCAGCTCAGCCGGCTGTAGGCAGATGGGAATGACCTAGGACCCAGGAGATAAGAAAGGAGAACCGCAAGAGAGATTCAGGGGATGGAGAGTTGGCTAAGGGACCTCAGGCAGGAGCAGAGCCAGTGCCCTGGGGTCTCGGGTGAGGGGCCAAGGCCAGGATGTGGAGATTCAGTGAAGACAGAACTGAAGTTCTGCTTGGGTGCTGTATTTGTCTCAGGGACGTAGTAGCTGATGTTGGAGGTTGAAAATGAAGACAGAGGAGGAGCCAGAGGAGGGATAGAGCAGGCAGCAGGGGGAGAGGACAGGAGATCAACAGTCCTGGAGGAGAAAGAGTGGGACCGCTGGGGTCACGGGACTGCCCGGCCAGCACCAGGATCCATCAGAGGTTGGAAAAGCCAGACCCACCCCGCCTCTCCTCAGCACACAAAGAGGACAGGGGATAAGAGAAGACCGAAATGCCTCGAGACAGCAGGGATACCGAGTTTTAAACAAAACAGGAAATTCTGTCCAACTCAATCTGTTCACACGTTGGAATAAAATTGCCCACTTTGAGGTCACTCCCCAAAGAGGAGTCACTGGCTGAGGCCGAGGGATCTGAGTGCCCTTCCATCCATTCAGGGTTGGAAGAAAGCCTGTGTGCACCTGTGAAGACACTCATGAGAAAGGGAAGCAAGCAGTGGAGACAAAGCCTGCCCACACGGGCAGCCCAGCCGTGGAGTCCGACTCCTCTCGTGAGCTTCTGTCTGCTCTCTCTCAGCAGGAGCGAACTCCATAGCAGGAGAGGAGCCACACCGGCTGAGCCACCAGTCTCCCTCTTTTCTGGAAAGGCAGCGTCGTTTGCATAAAGGGAACAGCGCGAGGGAGCTCACCGCCATGCCGCGTTTCACTAAGTCAGCGAAGCTCAGTGGTGGGTTGGTCCTGGGCACCGGGGGCCTGCGGGCACCGGGGCCGCTGCGGGCGCTGCGGGCACTGGGGGCGCTGCGGGCATCGGGGCCGCTGCGGGCGCTGCGGGCACTGGGGGCGCTGGGCGGCCCCTCGCCGCCTCGGGCTGAGCGGGCTCCGAGGGTGGTGCGTCCCGCCGTCTGCCTCGGGCGTGAACTCTGGCCCTGCCGGTCATTGCTGTCCTGAATCCGATGGCCCTGAAGGGGAGAGGCCCTTAAAGAACACAGTTATGTTAGACAGCTCTGCACTGTTGCCTGGGAATTTTTTTTTTAACTGTAAGCATCTGGTTACTAACTACACGATTGCCAACCACACCAACAAAAGGGACTGCCGCTAAATTAGTCAGAGGAGTGTCCTGTAATAAAAGGTGACCCGGGAAGATACTCATGGGAGTTTAAGAAGATTGTTCATTGTGAGTCTTTTCTTCACGAGGATTCACAAGACATTATGGTCAAAGTGCTTGCTGGTATTAGTCAGGCGTGTCCTGAGCTCTTACCTATGAGGCATCCCCATAGCACAGCGAGGAGCCCAAATGTCCCCTAGACTTTTAACACACCCCCCCACACACATGTTAAACTGCTGCCACACACACACACACACACACACACCCACTCTTAAACTGCGACTCCACCCGTCTCCGGTCTTGGTGCTCTGGACTCGGCCCGCACAACTCACCTTCCTTCTTTCCTCCTCTGGGATTAGGAAGATCTGTGTGTGATGCGCCCACAGTTCTGTCCCGTCAGGTCCCTCTCCTCCAGCCCCACGGTGTCTGAACACCAATTTCTGCGGGGTTAGAGGTGCAGACCTCCCTTCCAAAAGATTTATCCCTCCCCAGGACACAGCCCTGCGCCCCCAAAGCAGTCACCAAGCAGAGGTGAGACTGGAGAGAGGACAGGCCTGGCTGCCTTGCGGGATGCGCCTCACCGCCCCCGCCAGCCGGGCCCACCCCGATTTCAATTTCAACCCTGCTGCCCCGCCTCTTCCAGCACCGCCTCCATCCGGGGCCCAAGTGCGCCTCTGAGTGGCACCTGGCGAAGTTAAGCGATGCTCTGAGTGTCGGTGGGAGGGGTTGAGGCTGCTCTGCCTGCCCTCGGGCCCACCTGATCCTGCCTCTCAGCCATTCACCGATTAACCTGCCAGGTGACTTTACCAAATGAGGTGCACTTGAAACTCCAGAAACTGACGTCCTTGGCACCTAATTGTTGTTGTCCTTAAGCTGCTAAGTCATGTCTGACTCTTCTGTGACAACTCCATGGACTGCAGCCTGGCCAGTTACAGCCCAATCCTCTGTCCCTGGGAGTCCCAAGCAAGAATACTGGAGTGGGCTGCCCTTTCCTTCCTCAGGGAATATGCCCAATCCAGGGATTGAACCCACATCTCCTGCTTGGCAGGCGGATTCTTTACCACTGAGCCACCTGGGAAGCCCTTAGCACTTAATCCCTGTTGTTGCCAGTGTAGCCAAGTTGTAGCTGTTGTGACCGTCTTTGGCTCTAACGTTGGCTCCTCCCTAATCATCTCCTTGGCACACACATCCCTACAAGAGGAGCTGCAGGGACTTGTAGGCCAAGTATTGGAGGTCGTTTTTGCAGATGATATTTGTTGTATTCTGCCTGCAATGCAGGAGACGCAGGTTCTATCCCTGGGTTGGGAAGATCCCCCCAGAGGAGGAAACAGCAACCCACTCCTGTTCTTGCCTAGGAAATCCAATAGAGAGCCTGGCAGGCTACAGTCCATGGGGTCGCAGAGTTGGACACGACTGAGCATATGTGTTAATTGTTTCCAGGTTTTATTGTTCTCTGGCTTTGCCACTTAAAGTAAAAAAATAAAAGTAAAGTGAAAGTCGCTCAGTCGTGTCCAACTCTTTGTGACCCCATGGACTATACAGTTCATGGAATTCTCCAGGCCAGAATATTGGAGTGGGTAGCCTTTCGCTTCTCCAGGGGATCTTCCCAACCCAGGGATCAAACCCAGGTCTCCTGCATTGCAGGCAGATTCTTGACCAGCTGAGCCACAAGAGAACACATTTTTTTTAATCTGAATTTTTTAATATTTTCATAGTTGCATTGTTCTGCATTTAATTCCTTGATGTACACACTGAATACCCATTTTAATTACGAGAAAGTTACTGACACTTGAATAACCCTCACCTTACTTGCTGCTTTGCAATTCCATTGTTATCCAACAGAAACCTGTATGCACACTCAGCTCTAAATCTAAACTCATTTCTGCACTGTCTAGGGTGCTCGAGTAACAATATTTTGTTTGCTGTATCTTGAAATGATCCTAAAGATTAAAAAAGCCTAAAAGTGCTCAAAAATTTCTGGCTGTTCTTTTAAACGTATTTTTTCAAATGAACTTTAGAATCCTTGCAATGAGTTCTAGACTGTAACAAATTCTGTCATCCTGTTAATTTGAGATCTGTCATCCTGTTAATTTGAGGTTGTATTGAATTTTTAGATGTTGATTTAGTTCTCCCAACTTGCAGAGTCCTCACTGAGATTTCCCTGGAATATTCATGTGTCCAGGCTTCCCAGGTGGCTCAGTGGTAAAGAATCAGCTCGCCAATGTAGGGGATGCGGGAGACGTGGGTTTGATCCCTGGGTCGGGAGAAGGAAATGGCAACTCACTCCAGAATTCTTGCTTGGGAAATTCCATGGAGAGAGAACCCTGGCGAGCTGTAGTCCAGTGGGCCGTAAAAGAGTCGGACACACCTGAACAGCTAACACTTTCACTTTCTTCAGGCAACTCAGGTTAATGAATTAGCTCTTTTCCATGCATAGGAAGATGCAAGAGTCTGGGCTCATTGACATCACTCCTTTGATAAGCACCTGGGCTTCTCTGGTATCTCAGAGGTTAAAGCCTCTGCCTGGAATTTGGAAGACCCGGGTTCGATCCCTGGGTCAGGAAGATCCCCTGGAGAAGGAAATGGCAGCCTACTCCAGTACTCTTGCCTGGAGAATCCCATGGAGGGAGGAGTCTGGTAGGCTACAGTCCATAGGGTCGCAAAGAGTCAGACACGACTGAGCGACTTCACTTCACTTCACTTTGCTGTCTAGGCTGGTATCCTGTTCTTTCCCATCCTGAGTCCCCATCTGGGTGCACAGATGGGGGTGGCTGCAGGTGCTGAGGGCTTGGCAATGAGCCATCTGTTTCCATCCTGAGTCCCCTCATGGCTCGTGGCAGGAGAGGGCAGCTGCCATGACTGATGGTAGTAACATCTTTTGTTTACTGATACGGCAGTAAAGGATTTCCATCCACAAGGAAAATAAGGAGACGGAAGCTGAGATTGACACAGCAGTGCGGAGCCTTAACCACTGCACTCCCAGGGAAGTCCCCAAAAATTATTTAGGCTTAACTAGAATGTTCAGTTCAGTTCAGTTCGACCCCATGGACTGCAGCACGCTAGGCCTCCCTGTCCATCACCAACTCCCGGAGTTTAGATTCATGAAGACTAAAGATCAATCAGAAACAGATCCCAAGGAGTGTGGGACTTGAGATACAAGTTAGATCCACACTAGGATCTGCCTGAAACAAGTGAGACAGAGCTGGAAGCAGCCCCTAAGCCTCCTAGCCCAATGGGATGGACTTTTGTTGGAGGAGTGGGATGAGAAAGCCAGGGCAGTTGTTACTAACTGATTACTGTGCTCTTCCCAGCCAGACCTGGATGTGGCCTCAGATTTTCTTACACAGAGCTCCAGAATTCCAGAACCAACCAACTGGAGTTGGACATCAAGATGAAGCCTGATCCAACAAAACTATAACTCAAAAAGATGCGCGCACCCTATGTTCATAACAGCACCACTCACAACAGCCATGACATGGAAACAGCCTAAATGTCCACTGACAGCTAAATGGATAGAGAAAATGGATATACTGCAGATGGTGACTGCAGCCATGAAATTAAAAGACACTCCTTGGAAGGAAAGTTATGACCAACCTAGACAGCATATTCAAAAGCAGAGATATTACTTTGCCAACAAAGGTCCATCTAGACAAGGCTATGGTTTTTCCAGTGGTCATGTATGGATGTGAGAGGTGGACTGTGAAGAAGGCTGAGCGCCGAAGAATTGATGCTTTTGACTGTGATGCTGGAGAAGACTCTTGAGAGTCCCTTGGACTGCAAGGAGATCCAACCAGTCCATTCTAAAGGAGATCAGTCCTGGGTGTTCATTGGAAGGACTGATGCTGAAGCTGAAACTCCAATACTTTGGCCACTTCATGTGAAGAGTTGACTCATTGGAAAAGACCCTGATGCTGAGAGGGATTGGGGGCAGGAGGAGAAGGGGACAACAGAGGATGAGGTGGCTGGATGGCATCACTGACTCGATGGACATGAGTTTGAGTGAACTCCAGGAGTTGGTGATGGACAGGGAGGCCTGGCGTGCTGTGATTCATGGGGTTACAAAGAGTCAGACACAACTGAGCAACTGAACTGAACTGAACTGAAATATCACTCAGCCACAAAAAAAGAATGAATAATGCCATTTATAGCTACATGGATGGCCCTGATGCTGCTAAGTCGCTTCAGTCGTGTCCGACTCTGTGCGACCCCATAGACGGCAGCCCTAGAAGATTACCATACTCTGTGAAGCAAATCAGAAAGAGAAAGACAAATACGACATGGAATCACTTTTATGTTAAATCTAAGATACGACACGAAAGAAAGTGAAAGTGTTAGTCGCTCAGCTGTGTCCCACTCTTTTGCGACCGCATGGACTGTAGCCCGCCAGGCTCCTCCCTCCATGGGATTTCCCAGGCAAGAACACTGGAGCGGGCTGCCATTTCTTTCTCCAGCGGATCTTCCTGACCCAGGGGTCAAACCCGCATCTCCTGCCTCTCCTGCATTGGCGGTTGGATCCCTTGCCACTGAGCCATTTATACAGAACAGAAGCAGACTCATAGGCATAGAGAACAGACCCGAGGTTGCCAGGGCGTAAGGAGGTGGGGGAAGGACAGTCGGGAAGTTTGGGATTAGCAGATGCAAACCATTATACAGAGAGTGGAGAAGCAACAGGGCCCTACTCTACAGCACCGGGAGCGATGTTCAATATCCTGTGATAAGCCATAATGGAAAAGAATAGCAAAAAGAATATGTGTGTATAAGAATCACTTTGCTGTACAGCACAAATTAACACATTGTAAGTCAGCTATACTGAAATAAAAAAATAAGTTTAAAGAAGCTATAACCGAGAATGTTGGAAAAACTAATACACATATATAAGCATTTTCTTTATTCATTCATCTGCCAATGGAGACGTAAGTTTCTTGCATGGATTAGCTGTAGTAATTGATGCTGCTATGAAAATGGGTGTACAAGTATCTTTGAGATCTTGCTTTCAATTCCTTTAGGTACACACCCAAATGTGAAGTTGCTGGTAATTCTGAGTTTTTTGGTAACCACCGTAGTGTTCCTCAGTGGCTGCAGCATTTTAAATTCCCACCAACTGTGTACAAAGGTAGCAATTCCTCTACATCCTCACCAACACCTGCCTTTTGTCTCTTTGACAGCAACCCTTGTGATGGATGTGAGGTGGCACCTCCTTGTAGTCTCCCGTTTGTGTTTGCTAACGATTAATAACGCTGAGCATCTCTTCACGTGTTTGTTGGCCACTTGTATATACTTTGGAAATCAAGTCTATTCAACTCCTTTGCACGTTTTTAATTGTAACGTTAGCTTTCTGTTACTGAATTATGAGTTCCTTATATATCCTTACACTGTTCCTGTATATCCTGGATATTAACTCCTCACGTTGTTGTTTAGTCGCTAAGTCATGTGCAACTCTTTGCAATCCGATGGACAGTAATTTTCCAGGCTCCTCCTCAGTCCAGAGGATTCTCCAGGCAAGAATAACTGACGCGCATTGCCATTTCCTTCTCCAGGAAATCTTCCCAACCCAGATGTCGAACTCGAGTCTCCTACTTTGGCAGCCAGACTCTTTAGCACTGAGCCACCAGGGAAGCCCAAGCCCTTCTGAGTCATTTTCAAATATTTCTCTCATTCCCTCAGTTGCCTTTTTTTTTTTTTTTACTCTGTGTATTGTGTCCTTTGATGCACTTTTAATTTTGATGTAGTCCACTTATATATTTTTATTTTGTTGCCTGTGCTTCTGGTGTCCTATCCAGAAATCACTGCTGACCTTTGAGGACCTACGTTAGAGCACAGGAGACTCTGCTTAATGTTGTGTGGCAGTCTGGGTGGGAGGGGGTTTGGGGGAGAATGGATCCTGGTACATGCAGGACTGAGCCCCTTTGCTGCTCACCTGAAACTATCACAACATTGTTTGTGAATCGGCTATACCCCAATACGAGTAAAACTTTCAATAAAAATAAATAAATACATAAAAAGGGAAAAAAAGAGAAAGCATGGCCAAACCCAAGGTCATGGAGCTTTTGCTCCGTTTCGTTCCAGTTTTATAGATTTCACTCGTATGTTTACATATTTGATCAGTTTTGAATTAATTTTTGTATGCGGCATAAAGTGAGGACCCACCTTTATAGTTCTGTGAATATTTATGGCATTGCTTCCTGATTTTCCCTCAGCCTTGGCCATTACACAAGCTTTCCACGCACTGCCCACGTGGATGCCGCCCCCGAAGCAGCTCTCTGCACCTGCAATACAGAGCCACGAGGCGGCGCTGTTGTCTCTTGTGCATACCGGTGATGACAAATCTATGTCAGCATAATTATGGACTGGGCTTCCGGGATAGCTCAGTAGGTAAAGAATCTGCCTGCAGTGCAGGAGATCCCGGTTCTATTCCTGGCTCGGGAAGATCCGCTGGAGAAGGGATAGGCTACCCACTCCTGTATTCTTGGGCTTCCCTGTGGCTCAGCTGATAAAGAATCTGCCAGCAAGGCGGGAGACTTGGGTTCGATACCTGGATTGGGATGATCCCCTAGAGAAGGGAAAGGCTACCCACTCCAGTGTTCTGGCCTGGAGAATTCCACGAACTGTAGAGTCCATGAGGGCGCAACGAGTCGGACACGACTGAGCGACTTACACTTACAATTATAGAATGTGCTGCAATGCAGGAGACCCAAGTTCGATCCTTGGGTCAGGAAGATCCCCTGGAGAAAGGAATGGCTGCCTCCTCCAGTATTCTTGCCTGGAGAATTCCATGGACCGAGGAGCCTGGTGAGCTACAGTTATGGGGTCGCAAAAAGTCCAACAATGACCGAGACTGAACGACAAGCACAAACAAAGCCTTTCCATAGCCTTTGCATCACCTGATCCTCTCAGTGACCCGCAGAAGGAGGTGCTAAGTCACACAGAGGCAAAGTTGCTTACCCAAAGTCACAGAGCTAGGAAGTATCAGAGACAAGATTCGATTCCATAAGCCAGAGGCAGAAGATTTCTGCAATGAAATTGTTGGTGTACCAACACCAGCTGTCCCTGCCTGGGGAAAGGCTATTTTTTTCCCCTTTTTTCCTGAAATTAGATGCTTCCTACCCTTTAGGTGTTAAGATGGTTTTTCTTCTATGAAATATGGAGACAGATTTGTGGTGGCTTTTTGTGTCCTTAGTAACCAAAATTAAAAATTCCTGGAAATTCCCTAGAGGTCCAGTGGTACAGTATAAGTACAGCACAGGGATAAAGTGATTTAATATATGTATATACACACATATGTATTCTTTTTCAGATCCTTTTTCATTATAGGTTATTAACATTTATTTTAGATATTTATTTTTAAAAATTTAAATTGTAGTGTATTTACAATATGATGTTAGTTTCAAGTGTACAGCATGGTGATTGAGTTATACATACATATGCAATCTGTTTTTTGTGTTTTTTTTTTTTTCAGATTCTTTTCCATCTATGTGGAAAGAAAATAGGCCTTTTTGAATCAGGAGGTTTTGACAAACCACAGCAAGGTGTTTGCATGGCATTAGGACATTTTAAAAAATTAAAATATGTACCAGTGGTTGGGGTTCTGTGTTTCCACTGTGGGGGGCATGGGTTCAATTCCTGGTCAGGGAACTAGGATACCACATGGACAGTGCACAGCCTAAATTACTTCCTTCCTTAAAGTAATTAATCCTGTAGGTAGATATTTGTGGCCTCCATAATATCACTATAAGATTCCTTTTCTAAATAAAAGTAAAATTGCTTTTGTACAACACCACCCATATGTACAAATGTAAGACCATCTTCCCAGGAATAATTGCGCAGTTGAGTTTAATTTCCATACATTTTGCTTTCCTGATTTCATAGGGTCAGAGTCACCTCTTTAAGCCTCCTGAAATCACATTAATTGGATCTTTCAAGGCCCATGTAGCTTCCCCAAACTGTCTCTTGTACTTCAAAATTTAGTTGTTGAGAGAACGCTTCCAGCCCAAAAGTTCTTAAGAACTCCCTAGTTCCTATGAGATAATGGGAGGTGGACTCATTGAAAATTAAGCCATGAAAGAGGTGCTTCCAGGTATCAGTGATGTGAGCCCCCTAGTAAGTGGTTCTTTTGTTTTTTGTGTGTTTGTTTTGCAGACCTGCCCCTTTGCAGCATTCAACACTACAGCAGAAGCGAGTGGGTCCCCTAGACCCACAAGCTGCTGTGGGAGAAGAGGGACCTGAACACCTGGAACACCCCCTTCCCCCACCAGAAACTCCCATAGTGACCTGGGGACCAACAATAAGCCTGTGTTTGCAGGCACGATTGCCCCTCCCTTAAGTCAGGACCCAGAGGCACATCCAAGCAGAGCCCCCTTGTTGCCAGCAGACAGCTCAGTGACACCAGAGGCAAGGCTGCGCTGAGATGTAGGCTCTGGCCTTTACTGCTGGTGGCCCTGATTCTGCCAAAGGCACAGTGAGAAGCAGCCTTGTCACTAGGGTCCCATCGTCACCTGCCCAGGCTTTGTTGGACACAGAACTGTCAGGTCATCACCCAGCTCACTTTCCTCTGGTTTGGGATCCACACTCCCAGGGTGTCTAAGCAGCAAAAGCTGACCTAAAGAACAGCTTGCTCAAGCAGCAGCCAGAGCTCAGCTTCCTGCTTCCTGGACCTTGCCTCTGGTCTGTCTTTGTTTCTAACACAAACTTATCTCCCTCCAGGAAACTAGAATCCCAAAATCTCAAAAAGTGTGTGAAGAGAAGGATGGAAGCAGAATAAGGCAAAGCAGAAGACATCTAATGCCCAGATCTTGGTTTTAAAAGCCACACTCCAAACAAAGAAACCAGGCCTTCCTGGAGAAGTAGCTATTCACAAGGAGGGAAGGTTCACAAAACAGGCCAGTACTTCCAATTCCTGTTGAGATCTTACCCCATCATTTTTTATTATTATCCTTATTACTTTATATTTTGTGAAAAGGTAACATATGTTTATAATAACTTTTTTAAAAGCACACTGCTGGAAAGAGCACACAATTCAGAGTAAGTCTCCCTTCCCTCACATCAGTGAAGGGAACAGGACCCATCAGCAGAGAGGACAGAGCCACACACAGCAAGAGAAAGTCCATCAGCCTCGCACAGCCAGAGAGACTGCTGTTTGGCTTGTCCTTTTTTCCTATCTTTCCATCAGCTTAACTGACTCAGAGCGAGTGTCATTTCTCTCCCAAGAGCCTTGACTGAGATCTGCTTTAGCAGCTCGATAACACAATTGCATCACTTCGCCAAATTAACGATCCTGTGTACACCAAGAATCTCCATAAGCACGATGTCATTTGATTCTTATCCTCACAGGTGCACTGGGAGATGAATAGACAAGTAAAATTAACACTTGTCCCACTTTATAGATGAGAAAACAGACTTAGAGAATAAGGAATGATGTGCAGAAGGCCATGGCTGTGAAGCAGGAGCCAGGCATCCTGGAGCCCTCAGAGACCATCGGGAACACTTTTCACTCCCTCCCATCCTCTCCAGGCCTCACTCATAGGCACATGCTCCAATTGAAGACTTAAATATAAAAGCTGTACCTATAAAACTCTTAGGAGAAAACATAGGGGCAAATAGGCATAATCCTGGTTTTGGATATGGTTTCTTAGATATGGCATCAAAATCACAAGTAATAAAAAATACATAAATTGGACTTCATAAAAATTTAAAACTTAAAAAAAAAACATTTTTGCACTATCTTACTAGGCCACTGTCAAGAAAGAAAAAAGCCTACATAATGGGAGAAAATACTTGCAAATTATATGTGTAATAAGAGTCTAGTATCCAGAATACATAAAGAATTCATGCATCTCACCAACAAAAAAGACAATTCAGTTTAAAATGAGCAAAGACTAAAATAAAATTTCTCCAGAAAAGTTATACAAATGGCTCACAGGCATATGAAAAAGATGTACAACATCATTAGTCATTAAGAAAATGCAATTCAAAATCACAATCAGATACCACTTCACACCCATTGGGATGACTTTAATTTTTAAAAAGGAAAATAGTTTTGGCAAGGATGTGAAAAGAATTGAAATCCTTGTACACTGCTGGTAGTAATATGAAATGGTACAGTCGCTATGGAAAAGAATATGGAGGTTTCTCAAAACATTAAGCATAGAATAGCCATATGACTGATGTCTTTGTCAGCCTGGACTGTTAAAATACCATAGACTGGTTGGCTTATAAACAACAGAGATTCATTTCTCACAGTTCTGAAGGCTAGAAAGTCCGCAGTCAAGACACTGACAAATCCCGTGTCTGACGAGAGCTACTTCCTGATTTCTAGACGGCTATCTTCTGCTGTATTTTCACGTGGTAGAAGAGGCCAGAAAGCACTCCAGAATCTCTTAAAAGGGCACTAACCCCATTCATGAGGGATCCATCCCCCTGACCTAATCACCTCCCAAAGGCCCCGCCTCCAAATACTGTCACACTGGGGATTAGGTATCAACATGCAAATCTGAAGAGAACATAAACTCTTAACCTGTAGCACCCAGAAATTATACTCCTAGGTATCAAATACCCAAGTTAAAAACATTTGTCCACATAAAATCTTCTACGCCAATGTGTACAGCTCTATTCATAGAAGCACTCTATTTATAACAGCCAAGAGGTGGAAACCATCCAGATGTCCATCAACTAATGAACGGAGAAACAAAACGTGGGTATGTCCACACAATGGAATATTCTTAAGTCATAAAAAGGAATGAAGTACTAGTGTGTGCTGTAACATGAATGACAGAGAAGGCAATGGCAGCCCACTCCAGTACTCTTGCCTGGCAAATCCCATTGACAGAGGAGCCTGGTAGGCTGCAACCCATGGGGTAGCTAGGAGTCAGACACAACTGAGCGACTTCACTTTCATTTTCACCTTCATGCATTGGAGAAGGAAATGGCAACCCACTCCAGTGTTCTTGCCTGGAGAATCCCAGGGACGGGGGAGCCTGGTGGGCTGCCACCTCTGGGGTGGCACAGAGTCGGACATGACTGAAGCAACTTAGCAGCACCAGCAACATGGATGAACCTCAAAAATATTGTGGTATGTCAAGGAAGCTGGATATAAGGGCTACATATCGGCTCGTTTAATTTAATGAAACCTCCAAAATAGGCAGACTCATAGGTGCAGAAAGCAGAGGCATGGTTGCCGAAAGTTGTGGAGAAAGGAAAAATGGGGAGAGGCTGCTTGATGGGTACAAGGTTTCCTTTTGAGGTGAAGAAGTGTTCTGGAACTAGAGAGTGGTGATGGCCTCAGCACATTGGGAGTAAATGCCACTGGACTGTCCAGTTGAAACTAGTTACAATGGTGAATGTTATGTGAATATTACCACAGTAGATTTAAAAGGCTTGCTGGTGGAGAGAATGTGGGATGAGAAGGTAAGAAGAAAATCAAGGCTCTCTTGGGCTTTTTTAAGGAGTTATGGACTGGAGGAGCTGTAAGCACTGACTGTGTGACAGTCTCCACCACACCCATTCTCTTCTTTGTCTAGGCATGCTCATTCCCACCCCAGGGCCTTTGCACCTGCTCTCCCACATGCCTGGAATTATTGAGGTCTGCATTTATTGACAGAGAGAGATATTCATTTTCTAAGTGGAAAAGTAGGTCAGTTTTTTTTTTTTTCTATTCATGTTGATAGAAACAGATGAACACATTCCACGGAATAACCCTAATTTTATTAGCACAATGTTTTTAACTGCAAGTAATAGAAAACTCTGGGTCAGTGGCTTCACAATGAGGCCACGCCATTGTACCAGAAATCAGTGTACTGCTTTTCAATTCCAAATTCATTCTTCCATAATAAATGGAACTGTTCAAGGATCTCTGGCCATAAGCCAGAGAAGCTGCCTTTGGCTAACTTAAGCAAAAGGCAATAAACTGGAGGAAAATGGTTTTCCCAGAGTCCAACGTGGTCTTCTCCGTTAATAGTGAGGACTGCGTTAACGTTGTCTCATTTATACTGAGCACGATGCTGAGTTTTCTCAGTAGAGGGCGCTAAAGGGACACTGGAGGAGGAACAGGCCTTCCTCACTGGTTCTGGCAGGTGCACAGGCAGTCAGCTGCACAGGTATGAGACGAAGCCTAGGTGGCAGTGAGTCAGATGGTGGGATTCTCAGGCCCTGAAGAGGGCTTTGGGACCCAGGAAAGATTTCCTGCTCTGATCTCAGGGAGAGTGCTACTCAACAAGCTGACCTTCGGTGCCAGCGCCCCTAGTGGTGAGTGGTCTAACTGCAGCAGAGAGAGCCAAGCTCAGGATTCAAGTTCAGTCAGTTCAGTTGCTCAGTCGTGTCCGACTCTTTGCGACCCCATGAATCGCAGCACGCCAGGCCTCCCTGTCCATCACCATCTCCCAGAGTTCACTCAGACTCACGTCCATCGAGTCGGTGATGCCATCCAGCCTTCTCATCCTCTGTCGTCCCCTTCTCCTCCTGCCCCCAATCCTTCCCAGCATCAGTCTTTTCCAATGAGTCAACTCTTCACATGAGGTGGCCAAAGTATTGGAGTTTCAGCTTTAGCATCAATCCTTCCAAAGAATACCAAGGACTGATCTCCTTTAGAATGGACTGGTTGGATCTTCTTGCAGTCCAAGAGACTCTCAAGAGTTTTCTCCAGCACCACAGTTCAAAAGCATCAATTCTTTGGCACTCAGCTTTCTTTATAGTCCAACTCTCACATCCATACATGATCACTGGAAAAATCATAGCCTTGACTAGACGGACCTTTGTTGGCAAAGTAATGTCTTTGCTTTTGAATATGCTATCTAGGTTGGTCATAACTTTCCTTCCAAGGAGTAAGCGTCTTTTAATTTCGGGGCTGCAATCACCGTCTGCAGTGACTTTGGAGCCCAAAAAAATAAAAAACTGAGTCTGGGTCCAAAAACCTGAGCAAATCCAGGTCCCATAGATGCCCATCTCCTGTTGCCACTAAAGCAAGCTTCATCAAATCCTTCCTTTTGGAAGAAAAGCTCCAGGTTTTCAAGGAAGGGTCAGTACAAGTCACCTTCCCATGTTTTGAGCTTGGTAGGAGAAGGAAAACTTTCCAGGTGGTGCTAGTGGTAAAGAACCTGCCTGCCAGTGCAGGAGACCTACGGGGTCCCATCCCTGGATTGGGAAGATCCCTGGAGGAGGGGACAACAACCCACTCCAGTCTTCTTGCCTGGAGGATCCCACGGACAGAGGAGCCTGGCGGGCTACAGTCCATGGGGTCGCCAAGAGTAGGACATGACTGAAGCAACTTAGCACACACACATGCACGAGAGAAGGAAAAACACGGGTTTTAGGAAACAGACACCAACGTGGGGCTTGGGTGCCCTACTTTTCTAAAGTAACTCCATCATCTTAGGGGCACAGTCAAGAACAGAACCCCTGGATCAGTCTCTTGGGCTCTGAGGTCAGAATTCTGACTGCTGTTCACTTGCTTGTTACGTATTTTCCTATTCTCTGGGCTCCAAGGGGACCCACCACACCTGCACTGGAGATGGTGGGGTGGTAGGACTGTGACTGAGGCTTCCCTCCCCCAGGAAGGGGCAGGCGCGTGACCCAGGCCAGACCAATCAGACGCTCCCTTTCTGCAACAGGACCTTAAATAATGGAGTTCCTATCTTGCTGGCCTTCCAGCGCTGCCTTGGTTTCACCCTGTTTCTGAGTACTCCAGCCTCCCTTGGACTCTGGGAATGCCTGTTATCCTTCCAATCTATTCCCTTTTGCAAAGTTAGCCAAAGTCAGCACCTGTGGCTTATGGCCAAAGGCCTCCCTGACACTGACAAACGGAAAAGAGAGGACTCTGGATCCACAGCTGGAGATACTGGAGTGGAGCTGGAATACTGGAATACCAGAGTGGGTTGCCATTCTCTTCTCCAGGGGATCTTCCCAACCTCTGGCTGGAACCTGTGTCTCTTATGTCTCCTGCATTGGCAGGCAGGTTCTTTACCACTACGCCACCTGGGAAGCCCGTCATCTGCGACTTCATGGAGGATTCAGTCTTTTTGCTGGTGGAGGGTGTGCAATATTTATTATGAGCCCTACCAAAATGTGACAGAGACACAAAGCCAGTCGATGCCCCTGGGGAAATGGCACAGATGGACGTGCTGGATACAGGGTTGCCACAAACTTTCCATTTGTAAAAAGCAAAACCCGCAATATCGGTAAAGTGCAGTGAAGCAAAGCTCTATAAAAAGAAGTGTGCCTACAGCAGCCGTAGCAGAGCAGCACAGCTGTCCTTTGTGGCTGCTGGCCCTTTTCCCCGAGATGTGTGTGAAGTGCTTAACAGTCAGGACTTCATTTAAGTCTCCTCTCATTCCTATGAGGTGATCAAACTATACCCATTTTAAAGAGGAGAAAACGGGCTAGGAGACTGTCGGTAGTAGCCCCCCACGCCCGCCCCGCCACCGCCACATCCGAACCTGGCACCCCGCAGAGAGTGAATAAGTGATGATGTCTTTCCCGGCCCATAGAAGGAGGGTGGGCACGGAAGTGGTCGCGGTGGTGGGTTTCCCCCTGGGAGGGCGGTGCAGGCGCCGGCTCCTCGGGACGCGCGGGACCGAGGGAGTGTGTCGGGCGGGGAGGAGCCTCCGGGAGGACCTGGGCGGCCCGGCGTGGCTCCCGGGAGGGCGGGGCGGCCGCGGCGGGGCCTGACGTCTGGCGCCCGGACCGTCGCTCGGCGCTCGCCCCGCCCCGCCGCGGCTGCAGCAGGCGAGGGGAGCGCCCGGAGCCGCCGCCGCCGCCGCCCGGACTCGGATCGCCGCGCGCGCAGCCATGGCTTCGGGGCTGGCGGGTAAGGGGGCGCAGGGTGCGGGGGCGGCGGGAGGGCAGCCCCGCAGCACGGCCCCCAGCCCTGAGCTGAGCGGCTGCCCTCCCGTCTCACCCCACAGAGGCGGAGACCCGGCAGAGGCTGCTGCGCACGGTCAAGAAGGAGGTGAGTGCCGGGCGGAGGCGGGCGGCGCGACCCCCGGGGAGGGCGCCGCCGC